>CM068367.1:991707071-991866956 GCA_034769895.1 Magicicada septendecula | reverse complement strand
CATTTAGTAAAAATTAATAAATTTATTATAAAAATTAAGTGGGAAATCCCCATCCTATGATTTTCGTCTTTATGTTCCGGTTCTGTTAAAATTATATTTATATAAAATAAATGTACAGTTTATTCACAATATAGTGTATAATGTCAACATTACACATTCCAGATTGGCAGCCTGACTCCCTGACAGCAATCCCGTTTTCTGTCTATCACAGAAAGTAGTTTCACAGTGGTCAACTCATACCTTGCTAAACAATGTTCACTTCAGTAAACTTAAAAAAAAACTGCCAGTTGGATAAGTAAACATTACAACATTCGAATAATTTTATTAATTCTATAACTCAGCAGTAAATATTGACGCAGAAATCATGTCAGTTAAGGCCGAGTTAGAGGATTTTCTTCGGAACTCCGGCTACCACTTGCTTTACTAGTCGTCTACGAAGTATACACAGTTTTCTTAATGAAGAAAATTCAAGCAGATATGTCATTATTACCAGATTGGGCATTGATGCATTCGAAGGCATTCAACGAACTGCAAATAGTGTTAGTAACGTGGTGGTAAATTGCCACACTGTTCCAAGAATTTAGAACTACTGTATAGGCAAATTGCCACTCTGGCCAAGCAGTTAGGAAAAGGGTTAGTCTCAAGTCCTAAGGAAATGTTTTGAGTAAACTGGCACACCACGACCGCGACCATTTACTTATCCATAGTTTTTACATACAAAATAGAATTTCATTTAATTTGTAAAAGCACAAAAACTCCAACTCGTAGAGTTGAAATCTGCATCCAAATATGTTTCCGTTGGGCAGACTATCGTCACAGCGTTATAATTGGCAGCCTGAATGGCAAACACCTTCAGCCGTTAGTAACAGATTAAACGTATAATAATGGGCGTTAAAAACATGATGCCAGTTCTTACTGCAACAGTGAAAGAAAAAGCAAGAGACTTTTTATGAGCCGACGGATGTAAGTAGTTTGTTGCTAAAGGAGGTTGGTGTGAAGTGCAGTTATCCAAATTCAGTGCACATCCTAGAAGAAATTGTTTAATTCAGCCTTCTTGGAGAATATGACAAAAATGACATTTTCAATGCAAACGGGGTTACTATCTTTGAACTCTTACGTAACAAGACCCTTGCTTTTCGTAACGATAACAGTTTTGGTTCTAGTTGGTAAAACGGTGAATAAAGTAACATGAATGGTTGCTACAAACATAACGGACACAAAAAACAACATCTAAAGAGCATGTAAAGTGAAAACTCGCGATCTTTTAAGGGAGTTAAATCCTTAGAAACGGGGTACGTCTTTTAGAAATAAATATCGATGACTACCAAAATGTATCATAAATTGCACTAACATTAAAATTGCTATTAGGTTATCTACAGTTAATATTTATAATCAGTGAAATTAATTATAAAACATTCAAACCTGTGTGACTTACATATTTAGACCTGTTTAACCTATATGTAACTAATTTTAAACGTTCGTGTCACTTTCAGTTGTTCAAATCCGTTTAAATATTGTTCAAATGTCAAAAGGACCCACTCTTCCATTCAGGTTGTATTCGATTCGTGTAGCGACTAGTGTCCTGTTTCATATTTTGAATGTTAATTGGTAATGTAATAGTGAACCACTTTTGTAAAGATTATGTAAAAGTTAGATTATTAAACTTTTTTTAATTTGGATTTGGTTATTAACTTGTATTAACGTGGATATTTTTTAAAACATGCATGTAACACTAATTGCCACCATTTTTCGAGACTTTTTCGATTTTCTACCCTCGTGTATCTAATTTTTCGGCTCGGATTGATTCAGCCCTCTTGACAACGACACCGCATACGCAGCATAATATGTTAAGTCCCTCTGTTTGTAATGTGGGAAGGGGGGCCTTTGCATTGTGTCGAGCGTGTTTATTTCAAAATTACATTGAACTTGTACGCGGAGTACTTTGACGTGTTTGTGTAAGGAAACGCCGATGCCTTAAAAACGACATATGCGCAACAACTTTAATGTTGCTGAAAAAAATTAATTTCGTATACGAGCTGCACTGGTTAACCTTCGCGCAAACTGTTGAAACAAAGTGCGTACGTGCGCGCCATTATAACTGTGTGCTACAGCTCACGAGACAGTTTTTATCACATGTAACAACAGCTTATTTTTTAATTTTATTTAATTTGTTACGATTTTTGTGATGTTTCGTATTCTATTTTTCGATCTTAACTAGTGTAGATATATCGTTAAAATTTTATTAGTTATGTAAATTATACAACCTTAACGCTTGTAAACAGCGGCGGCCCTAGCCCTTTATTAGGGTGGAGCGAGAAACCCGTTCGGCGCCCCGTGGTCGACACCTTTCGAATCAATTAATTCAGTTTCTGTTAAGTAAAACACCAAGTTTTTAAAAATCAGTACGTTTATTGAATCAAAATTAAGTTGCTATTCATATTGCTCTCTTGCTGCAACAAACAAAATTTTATTTTTTTCACAATCGGATTTTGGCGCCTCCTCCTCACCCGGCGCCGAGAGCGGTCGCTCCTCTCGCTCTACCCCAGGGCCGGCCCTGCTTGTAAAATATGATATAAATGCACTACATTCAGTGTGTACACGAAATAGTGAACATTTGTTTATGGGATATTTAATGTTTATAACTGCTTCACTTGTTACAGCGCTGACAGTTATAGTGTGTACTAGGGTTACAGTATATGCTAATTCAAATTTAGTCTTCACGTTCTGGTAACGAAAGAATTTTCGATACAGTAATCCCTTAACATTCGCGAGGGTTACGTTCGCGGAAACCTCCGCGAATGTTGAGACTATCTTCCCGTGTATGAAAGGGGGTTAGGTTCTGTAAAATTTTAATTGAAACGAAAAAAATATGTACGTACTATGTTTATTAAGCTATGTTTATTAAACTAGACACTCTAGAACAATTAGAAATATACAAACACACAAAAACTAATAAAAACGACATCCTAAACGAACAGACACAATTCAAATCGCACGCATTATTCGAACACATCTCACCACACACACACAGCTTCAATCTTTCGAAACACTATCTCGTCGCCAACAACAAGACGAGCAGCGCTACTAACGACAGCCTCTGATGAAGCCTTCTATAGGCGAAAGCCGGTTTAGGCTGTAAGGTAAAACTTTACGTTTTTACTTATAAAAAACTTAGTGTTCCGAGTCGTCAATATTATAGTGATATTTAGTTAAGTAACGGACACGTCATGGACAACGAAATCCAAGAGTTTATTAAGCAGTAATATTAACATACATAGATATTGATTATACTGTACTTTATACATATTGAAAGTTAAAGTTTATTTGCTAGTTGATGGTTTAAAATATTTTGTGATCTGTGATTGTTTGACAGAACAATTATACATTTCAGTGTAAGGAAGGGTCGCTGCCTCGATTTCTCTTTTAAATTTAAGGCTTCTCACCAGTGAAGGGTCGTTTTCTATGGCTTTCTCAACAAGCTGTTGTTGGAGCTGTAAAATTTCTCCAATAACTTTTGAAGAAAATATTTTACCTACAATAAAAAATGTTAAGTTGTAGAAAACTTAAAACAATTAGAAAACCTTTACAGAAAAAAAAGAAAAACTTTTACCTTTAGTTTCCGGATTCTCGGTCTCGTCTTCAGTGTCGTTGTCGGTCTCTAAGACGTTTTCTTCGATGATCTCTATTAGTTCTTCTTCAGTAAGACCATTCTCTTGAGATTTGATTAATTCTTCAACATCATCTCGCGTCATATCGTCGAAACCATCACCTCCGACCTGATGAGCCAGTTCCACAATCTCTTCAACTTGTTTGGAAATTAAAGGCATCTGGTTTTCCTTTTGTACCACTTGAGGCCAAAGATTTCGCCAACAAGCATTAATTGAACTTTCTTTCAATTCCATCAATGATGCATCGATTTCGGCAATACAATTTGCTATGTTGAATGTTTTCCAACTATATGTTACTGTAGCTTCTGAATTTTCTTCGATGGAGTTCAAAATTCGTTTTAAACATCTTCTTGTGTAGTAGGCTTTGAACGTAGCTATGATTCCTTGATCTAGCGGTTGGATTAGCGACGTCGTATTCGGGGGTAGAAAAACCACTTCAACATTGGGATGGGCCTCTTTTAAACTAGATGGATGACAAGATGCATTATCAACTATGAGGAGAACTTTGAAACCAAGGTTTTTATATGAGAGGTATTTTTCCACCTCATGAATGAAGAAGTCATTAAACCATTCCAGAAACAATGCACTAGTTAGTTACCCATGCTTTCTTATTTGATTTCCAGAAAACAGGCAACTCGTTTTTATTTTAGTCTTTGAGAGGACGAGGATTTTGCGATCTATAAATCAGCATCGGCTTTACCTTAAAATTGCTTGATGCGTTGGCACATAACAGAAGAGAAACTCGGTCTTTTGCGGCCTTGAAACCTGGAGCTGAACGTTCTGTTTTGGACAGAAAAGTTCTACTCGGCATTTTCTTCCAGAACAACCCTGTCTCGTCAGCGTTGAACACTTGTTCTGGATGATATCCTCCAGTTTCAATAATTTTAGCAAGTTCTTCCGGAAATTTTTTAGCACTTACATGATCTGCGGAAGCCGATTCGCCAACTAACTTAATGTTGTGCAAACTATGCCTATGTTTGTCAAACCAACCTTTACTCGCCTGGAAGTTAAACGATGATTCAGAAGGATCCAGGTTGATAAGGTCATATATTTTTTTAGCTTTGGCCCGTATCAAAGCTGAACTTAGCGGAAGTTTCTTCTGGTTCATATCTTCTATCCAGACACTTAACGCTTTTTCAGTTTCTTCCAAACACTTGTTCCGCACTTGAGATACGGTTTTTGCACTGATTGGAGCACTTGCTGCAACACTGTCTCTTATAGCCTTTTCATTTTTTTTAATAGATCTAACAGTAGACTCGTTAATATCAAAAAAGCGACCTACAGCAGATGCACTTTCCCCTGCTCGTAGCCTATCTAATATTTTAATTTTTTCGGAAAGGTGCAAAACCTTTTTCACTCTTTTCACTGGAGGCGGCATCACGAACCTTTTGTCACTCACGCTTACTAACAACTGAGAGAAATGTAAACAGAGGGGTACATAAACCGTAGCCTAGTCTATTTTCTCAGAATTGTTTACACAATGTGTGCGGCACGGAGTCAGCCGGAATTCTCGGAATCGGCTACACAAAGAAAGTCTACTCGTACCCCTTAAATAATTTTATTTACGTATTTTGCGGGTGGTCTTAATGTTTTTTGTAAGCTTGATTAGTAGGCCTACAGTATTATAATATTCTAATGAAAAAAAAAATCAATTTAATACAATATTTTTTTTTAATCCGCGAATAACCAAGTTGCGTATACGCGAATGTTAAATTTGTTTCTCATTAGTAGGTTCGCGAATAGTTAAGTTTCGCGGATTTAACATTCGCGAAACTGAACTATTCTAACTAAACTGATTACTGTACCGTACTTAGTTTTTCCAGCGCTGCGGTTAGTGTAATTCGAAACATTCCTTATACAAGGGCTGCCTTATAAGTCTTTACAAACGACCACTAGATGGCGCTAGTGAGATGTGACATTATCATTGTTGAAAAATTTGTCATATGTTATTTGTAAAACAATTGCAGCTCAGATATTGGCCGAGTAGTTTGTTTACAGTGAGGGTTTAAAACAAGTGTTTGTGAAAAAATGGAAATTTCATGTGAAGGTTTTCGTTGGATGATTTTTTCGATAAATTTTCGATGATTTAATAAAGGCCTAACTCAACAACAATGCCTCGAATCGCTTCGTACAACTTTTGGTAATCAATTACCATCAGAAAAGACTGTTTACAATTGGTTTGCGGAATTTCGCCATGGTCGTGCTTCAGTCAACGATGAATTTCGTGAAGGTCGACCTAAATCGGTTGTTGTTCCCAAAACATCGATGCTGTGCACAATATGATTAAAGAAGATCGGCATGTGACTTACCGTGAGATAGAGGCATCCTTAGGCATATCGAAGACTGCAGTACATTCGATTTTACATGAACATTTAGCTGTTAAAAAGATCTGTTCCCGATGGATTCCGCATAATTTGACCGAAACTCAAAAACAGGCTCGTGTCAATTGGTGTAAGGTAATGATCCAAAAATTCGACCGAGGAAATGCTAAATCCGTATACAACATCGTAACAGGAGACGAAACTTTGATATATTCGTACGAGCCGGAAACTAAGCAACAATCAACTGTTTGGGTGTTCCAAGATGAACGAAGCCAACAAAAGTGGTTCGTTCACGAAGCACTTCCAAGAAAATGATCGCTTGTTTCTTGCTTACACTGGACATGTCGCGACCATTGCTTTAGAGGATCGAAGAACAGTTAATGCTGAATGGTATACAACAATTTGTTTGCCACAAGTCATCGATGAAATCAGGAAACACAACCGAAAACGTCGCATCATTCTTCATCACGACAATGCCAGCTCACACACAGCATGTCAAACAATTGATTATTTGAAGGAGGAAAACATCGAATTAATGTCTCATTGCCCGTATTCACCTGATTTATCGCCAAACGACTTCTTTTTGTTCCCGAATGTCAAACAAAAAATGCGTGGACAGCGATTTTCATCACCTCAAGAAGCTGTTGAATCCTTCCAAAACCATATTTCTGAGGTACCAACATCAGAGTGGAAAAAATGTTTCGAGACTTGGTTCGAACGCATGCAAAAGTGTGTAAATCTCAAAGGCGAATATTTTGAGAAACAATAAAACGATTTGTATCAAAAAATGTTTTTTCTTTCATTGTCTTTGTAAAAACTTAAAAGGTAGCCCTCGTATGCATTAAATTAAACAATTTGGTTATCAGAATCGTGAACTATAAGAGCTTCGTCTTCAGTGACAAAACGGATTCACATGTTCTCCTTATATTCTGGCTGTTCAGTATAAAAGTCGATTCTTTGTGCCGTTTTTGCCCTTCCTTCTTGCCGATGTCTATTTCTAGTAGCAGATTCCTGTCTGTGTCGAATTATGTACAGTCTCCACTGTAGTAAACAAATTCGGACAACTGGTACTTTTTCCCATAACGAGTTCTGTTCGTTGAAATACATCAACATATAATTCATGCACGTTTTATGGAATATTAAAACTGATCTTCACATTGTCATCGGAAGTTGTAAATTTGTAAATACGTAGCAATAAAATTTGTCATTTTTATTAGAGTTTCAGAGAAAACATTCTGAACTTTCGCTTGAAGCCTTTTCACATTCTTCGATGTTAGGCCTACTTTTAGTAGGAAATTACGTAATTCTAGCATAAAAGTAATAATAGGATTTAGTTAATAACACATAACGACAAATAATAATTAAAATAAAATGACAGTTAGTGTATTGCATTATCAAATCATGTATAAAGTTTCATCCACATTTGCAGTGTGTGTCGTAGGTATGCAGTTTTGTTTCGTTTTCATATAAAAAGAAAATTAAATTTTGTATATTAATTACTTGTGTTGGATGTATTCAGACGACTTTAGACTGTGGGGAAGCTTCATTTCTCATACTGAAAAATGTTCATCTACTAAAAACTAACTTTGTTTAAAATAAATATTGTAAGACATATTCTTGTGCAAGCTAAATCTGTATAGCTTATTCTGTTCTTATTTTTTCTCTTGCTTTCTGACTCAGGTCACTTAAAAATAATAGGTATTTGCGCTGATTAGTTGTAATCCAACTGTGGCACACGTACATATAAATTATTAACTGAAATCCTTTCAAAATATAAGACATACGTTTTGGTGTACTCTTGTTCACAGCTACATGGAATTTAAATAATCTAACAAACTTTTTGTTTAGTTATAAACAGTATTTTTAATGAATACCAAGTAAATTCTGACTAATTAACCCAAGTAGGTAAAAATAAGATGTCCAGAGGGTGTAGATAAAGAAATTAGGAAATCTTGATTAAAAAACCCAGGTAGATAAAAATAAGGTGTCTAGAGGGGTAGATAAACAATCCTTAATAGCATAACATGCTATAAAAATCCTTCATAACATGTTCTGTTTATGTTTTGGTGCATTCTTCAAAAATTTTTGTAGTGAAAATAAAATAAAGCTTTAATGTGTCAATTTTTACATACACATTTTACAATTCCTTAAATATTAGTAAAATACATGGAAAGGAAACTCATTATATATATATATATATACATATATTACTTTAATATTTATACTAATTTACCTCAAGATGTTTTTTCTCTCTCTCTCTCTCTCTCTCTCTCTCTATATATATATATATATATATATATATATATATTGTAACATCACAAGATGTCACCTAACCTAAGTGTATGTTATCAGATTTTATAAAAACAGAACAACCATGTAAATAGGTATATAATAGTAGAAATAAACAAGAAAGAAGAAACCAAGAAAGAAGAATGAAGCAGAAGTGCCACATGAAACAGTAACCCAAGGGCTGTTTGACACTACAACTAGACTGAGACGAAAACGAACTAATGGACAGAATAAATTTACATTCAGCTGTCAATTCAGTAAATAGTTGATGTAAACCGAATGTCATTTGTAAACAAAAAATGAACTAATGAGCAGTTAAATACTGTGAAAGCAAAATCAGCATTTTGCTGATACTAGATGTGACAACGACCAGTAGATTATGAATGCCAAAACCAATGTTAACAATGGCTACATAGTGAGAACTAAGATGTATTTCAACATCAAATATACCTGTTAGAAAAGAGAACTATTTATAAAAGAGAATCTTATACAAATAAGATGTCTCCACAGTTTACCGAATTGAGAACCAATAGGCATTATTAGGGCCAAATTTCAATGTAGGCGATATGCCTTAGCAAGCTTAGACCAAACATTAGTCAGTAAAACGGCTATCGAGGATTATCACAAGTGTAAACTAAAATGCACAGAACTATGGTTATGCCTTGACATGACAAAAAATGTTATTAAAACAATAGGTTTAATCATAATTTTAATTGTTAAATAGTAGCTTAAAACAAATTAGCGTGAAACGAAATGTCATAGTCAGTAGGATCATTTATTACAATGTATAGAGTTAAGGTGTACAAGTAATGTTCAACAACAAAAATGTCAGTACAGCATTAATGGTGTTCGCGCATAAACATTTGATTAATAAAATGTTATGTGAATACAAGCAAGGTTAACCAAAAGTGTAAAATCGGCGACTCATAAAGAGCAGACGACAGTAAGGATAATGTACCCGAACGTTGGTTTATAACAATGTCGGTCAAAGTGAAAGTAATTCGAGAACGAGTGATATCAAATTAAAGGAAAAAGAACAATCTTTAATTTGATAGTAATATTAACCCAATCGCAACTGTATTTAGTGCGGGAGAAATGTTAGCATCATTCTAAAAATGTACATCGAGAAACTGTTTATAAATAATAACAAGAACGACAACTAGTTACCACCACGACATTCGACGGTTAGGAAAAGCCGTTATCAACTGTCAAAAAGTGACACGTCACACCGAGACACCGACCAAAGCCAATCAGAAAATTAGTTAGTAATCAACATTTTTACCTAGAGCCGATCAAAGAGAGGGGTATATAAAGACAAAACAACGAATTTTGAGACAGACCTTTACTAACTAGCATGCAGCACAGACGTGTGCCCGTCATCTCCACGTTTTTTAATAACACTTAGCGTCAGTTACATAGTACATTGGAACCAATAGTTCAACAACAAGAAACGATTACTTCGAGTTCATCCACAACCAACAACAGTGATTAAGTGCAGTTGATTTTAATTTTGTGTGGGAATAACGAACAGAAAATAATTTATTGTTATTATTATTCACGATCCATTTTAATCAGAAGAGGATCGCATTATTCTGTTCTTGTGTGAATTTAGTGCCGAAACCCAGTAATCATTATAATCCGATTACTTAAGTGATTAATAAGTTTTAATTAAATAATTAAAACTCAGAAGGTAAAAGTGCAATCATTACTAATCTTGATCTGAGTGCCATAACCTGTACTTTTTGCAACAATAACCTGTACTGACGCAAAACACAAAAACATTATTTAAGATTACACCACGTCTCGATTTATTATACAAATTTGTTATTAGTAATTAAGCTATATGTTAGTTGTAAGGGTTCTCACTTGATAAATATTGTCACTAAAAAAGCAAGCGTTGATGAAACGCACGATCTTTCAACAGATCGTTTTTTTTTAATTACTTTGCAAAAGTAACCTAAAACTTTGTTGATCAATTTTATATCGAAAGGATTATTGGATATTGTGTAGGCATAATTGTTTTCTTTCGTGTCTCAAAGAATTCACAACTGAGATAATCATAATTTTAATATTAAAAAATAAATAATATCTGGACTTAACCAGATTTATAATTCATGTTCTGAGCAAGCCGTATAAGGCATATAATAACTGACTTTTAATTGTACAACTTTGTACAACTGAGATAATCATAATTTTAATATTAAAAAATAAATAGTATCTGGACTTAACCAGATTTATAATTCATGTTCTGAGCAAGCCGTATAAGGCATATAATAACTGACTTTTAATTGTACAACTTTGTATGTTTACTTTATGTTTATTTTTTCTTGAATTCACTACAAGGGTGTAAATAAACCCATTATTAACAGCATCACTTGATTTTGATTTATTTCTATAGGATAATTGAATATTTTCTTTTAATAAGCTTAAACAACCTTCTGTTGTGTTTAACATATTGGAATAGCATTGCCAAAAGGTGGTACTCAACCATTTTAAATTTTCTAATCATCCAGTAATTTTTGTGCGTGGGTTTTACACGGGATTTTCCCTAAATAAATCCGTGTGGCGCCCACTAATTAATAAACAAGGTAACATAACCTTGCAACCAAAGGGAGTTGGTGATTGTAAGCTGAGTTGACAGTTTAGTGAACTTCTAGTAAACACAATCAGGTACGTAAAAGCATATGTTTGTTTATGATATTGACCAGACTTTACGAGACGTGACATACTCAGACTACCTGCAACCTGAAGAAGAAGTTTTTACTGCCAGTTTCAACCAGACGAGAACTATTATCAAGCAACCAACTGCTATACTTCATGTGTTAACTTAAGTTAATCTAGCATTTAAGTATAATCAACTCCACTATTTTATTTATTACAAGGGAATATTTTTTTAAAACAAGTATAATTAAGCCATTGTAAACACTGTGAGTAACTTTGAATGTTTTATTTTAAATTACTTTACTACATTAGTCACCTTCAATTAGAAACAACCATTCTCAACATTGAGTTACCTCAAAAGGACACTTCACACATAGTTGAACTTTGTTTTAACGAGACTTTTAATATTTTAACCACGAATATAAGTTTAAAAATAACAACTCTTTTATTTTACTTCAAGTTAATTGTAAACACACACGTTTTTCATTTTATTACAAATAGGTTAGACCAACCGTGTGGCCTTTAAACGGAATTTAAATATTATTTTAATATAATTACTATAAACAAATAAACATAATCAGTTTAAACATAACCCCGAATCGCGGTTTCTTATAAATTGGCGCACCAACTAGTGTGGCTTAAAAAAAAAAAAATTAAATAAATATATTTTTTATATTTTATATTAGCCCGGTAGACACGAAAAAATTAACATGCCTGACACACCAAGAAGTGACACCGTAAAAAACCAACCTAAGGAAATAGCATCGATGGAGCCACCAAGTTTCCAGAAAATGATGAGAATGATGATGGAACAATTCGGACAGATGAAGGAAGATAATCGAGCTTTAATGGAATATGGTAGGATATCCCGGGAAGAGAATCAAAGGAACTTCGGGTTATTAAATAAGAATATCGAGTCAATAATTGAGGATAACCGGAAGTGGAGAGAAGAATTAAGTCTACAATTTGAAGACACTAATAAACAAACTGAGAACAAAGAAGACTCGAAAGCATTGGTGCCTGAGGATACACACCATAGGAATGAAGGGAATATTCCGCATAACGAAGCCATCATTAAAAAGGTAAATAACAAGGTAATAAAGGAAACAGGAGAGAAAGAGACAAAGATAAAAGGAATAATACGCTTTAAGAAGACAAGGATTACGAAGGAAATATTAGAGATGACTAGGAGTGGATTGATTAACTTCGTGGACAACCCAATTATTCGTCATAGAGCAAGGACCAATGGTAAGAAGTATAAACAAGACTTCATGAAAATATTAAAAATAAATCACCATAAAACCGTGGGTAAAAAATTAAATAAGAATCCGATTAAATTAAATATACCACCAAATAAAATACACCAAACAAAATCAATCGATTCCTTAATGCATAACCGATCATTAAACCATTTAATTAATGACCCAGATGACGGAACGATTAAAACAACGTTACATGCCATTGACTGTGTTATGACGGAGAAGGTCATAAACAATGAGGTATTTAAGGCGAATATTCCTAGAAGAAAGAAGCTTCACAGGGAGAAGGAAAATGATCAAGAACGACTGGACCAGCTTATTGAAAGGTACGCCCAAAAAATAAGGGAAATGCGGAAAAAGAGGGACCAAGCGGTGGAAGAGTCCAACCAGGAGAACAAAGGTCAACCCGGATTAGAAGAAGGGCCAGACATCAATAATAGCCCAGGCCCAGAGTACAATGAACACAGGAATACCAAAGATGATGAGAGGAAGAAGGCAAGGAAACGGGGAGCCAACGACTATCTAGTAGCCGCCAAATGGAAGAACCGCATGATAGGAATAGAGTGGAAGAGCACAAATAACCCCATGAATATCGACGAGTAAGAAATGATTAATATTAAGGATGGATAATATGTAATAGTAAGCAACATTCCTCACCCGAACGTTTAGGGTATAAAAGATAAAATATATATATATTTAAAAAAAAAAACCACTACTATAAACAAACTCATTTGTTGTTAAACTACAAAATGTTGAAGGTAACTAATTAACTATAACTAGTCAATTTGCCTTATCAAGTTACAAAAGTGTGTAGATTTAAGATGTAAGCCAAACCATTTGTTACTGGTGAAAATTTACCAGATCTATCACCCCAAGGGATAGAAAATTATATAAGGTCAATCAAATGATTTAATAAGAAAATACAACTACTGTACTATACCTAGAGAAAAAATATGTATCCAGATGGATATTCTATATGACTTAATGTTTATAAAATGATTATTGTATAGCTCTCATAAAACTCAAATGTTAAATTAAATCGTCCAGAATAAAGGTTCACCCAACTAACCTTTGAAGGAGTAGAGAGGCAGTATAACAAAGTGTGTAAAATAAAAAGAAGGACATTATTATGGAATGTAAGGAAGGAAAGAAAAAAATAATATTTGTGAAACAGACCAGGTAAACCCCAAGAATGTCTATGAAATTAGATATTAGTATGTTATTATATTGTCAAATGAAATTGTAATTACAGCATAGTATATAGTATATAAAATCATCCAGAATAAGTGAAAACCACCATCACTTGAAGGAGTAGAGAAGAAAAATAACAAAGAGCGTTAATTGTAAGAATAACTATTGTTATAATGGAATGAAAGGAAAGAAAAATGTTTGTCAATTATCAAATATTATACATCATCAGAATATGTCAGAGAACATCAAAAAAAAAAAAACCATTTAGTATACAAACAATGTAAGCCCTGATAATTCAGGATGAATATAACTCGTTAAGAAGGATTTATTGGACTATTGTGAAAACAAAAATATTGTAGACTCTAGATAGAACAAACCAAACGCATAAGTATTGTAAACATCAAAACAAGTGTATAATCTTAAGAATATTTAAATGAACCAAAACAAATTGTTAACTAGTACATAAGTAACTATATAGCTGATAAAAGCATAGCTAAAAAACATCAAGTCTAAAAGAAATAATTACCTGTAAGAAAGAAAGTATGTTAGCAAGTATAAAGATGGAAATGTGATCTAAATGAAAACCTCTGATACCTTGAATATTATAGTGAATATATTATATTATTGAATATGAATGATATGTGATATTTTTTTGAGTTGTGATAGTGCAACTATTGCCAGGTGCAATGTTTATTTTTTTACTTAGACAGAGAAGAGTAATGCCTCTGAATCTGAGAATGTGTAGTGAGGAACGGCAGAGGATGTTAGCCATAGTGAGCCACCCTGATTCCGAAACCTCTACAATAGTTAGGGAATTATATTGTTTTATTGTATCAAGGAATATTATGAAAGAATCTGTGAGGTATGAATTATAATAACCATTAAGATAATCACGAATGCAAAGATATGTGATGACAAAGTAGAATGTGAATAAGACAGGGAATAGTTAACTTGAGAAACAAGATCAATTATAGTTAAATGACTTAGAGAGTAAGCAGCTTGAAAATACTAGTAAATTAAGAATTATACCATTGGATAAAAAGCCAACCTAGAGTAATACACCAATAGTATGTTTAAAAAATCAAAGAGTACAAGAGAAAATTTTTTTTATTGAAGTATACTAAGAAACTGACATGAATTGATAATTTTACAAAAAATAAATTTTTTCAAATGATCAATTTTAAAGAGGGTGTATATGTAACATCACAAGATGTCACCTAACCTAAGTGTATGTTATCAGATTTTATAAAAACAGAACAACCATGTAAATAGGTATATAATAGTAGAAATAAACAAGAAAGAAGAAACCAAGAAAGAAGAATGAAGCAGAAGTGCCACATGAAACAGTAACCCAAGGGCTGTTTGACACTACAACTAGACTGAGACGAAAACGAACTAATGGACAGAATAAATTTACATTCAGCTGTCAATTCAGTAAATAGTTGATGTAAACCGAATGTCATTTGTAAACAAAAAATGAACTAATGAGCAGTTAAATACTGTGAAAGCAAAATCAGCATTTTGCTGATACTAGATGTGACAACGACCAGTAGATTATGAATGCCAAAACCAATGTTAACAATGGCTACATAGTGAGAACTAAGATGTATTTCAACATCAAATATACCTGTTAGTAAAGAGAACTATTTATAAAAGAGAATCTTATACAAATAAGATGTCTCCACAGTTTACCGAATTGAGAACCAATAGGCATTATTAGGGCCAAATTTCAATGTAGGCGATATGCCTTAGCAAGCTTAGACCAAACATTAGTCAGTAAAACGGCTATCGAGGATTATCACAAGTGTAAACTAAAATGCACAGAACTATGGTTATGCCTTGACATGACAAAAAATGTTATTAAAACAATAGGTTTAATCATAATTTTAATTGTTAAATAGTAGCTTAAAACAAATTAGCGTGAAACGAAATGTCATAGTCAGTAGGATCATTTATTACAATGTATAGAGTTAAGGTGTACAAGTAATGTTCAACAACAAAAATGTCAGTACAGCATTAATGGTGTTCGCGCATAAACATTTGATTAATAAAATGTTATGTGAATACAAGCAAGGTTAACCAAAAGTGTAAAATCGGCGACTCATAAAGAGCAGACGACAGTAAGGATAATGTACCCGAACGTTGGTTTATAACAATGTCGGTCAAAGTGAAAGTAATTCGAGAACGAGTGATATCAAATTAAAGGAAAAAGAACAATCTTTAATTTGATAGTAATATTAACCCAATCGCAACTGTATTTAGTGCGGGAGAAATGTTAGCATCATTCTAAAAATGTACATCGAGAAACTGTTTATAAATAATAACAAGAACGACAACTAGTTACCACCACGACATTCGACGGTTAGGAAAAGCCGTTATCAACTGTCAAAAAGTGACACGTCACACCGAGACACCGACCAAAGCCAATCAGAAAATTAGTTAGTAATCAACATTTTTACCTAGAGCCGATCAAAGAGAGGGGTATATAAAGACAAAACAACGAATTTTGAGACAGACCTTTACTAACTAGCATGCAGCACAGACGTGTGCCCGTCATCTCCACGTTTTTTAATAACACTTAGCGTCAGTTACATAGTACATTGGAACCAATAGTTCAACAACAAGAAACGATTACTTCGAGTTCATCCACAACCAACAACAGTGATTAAGTGCAGTTGATTTTAATTTTGTGTGGGAATAACGAACAGAAAATAATTTATTGTTATTATTATTCACGATCCATTTTAATCAGAAGAGGATCGCATTATTCTGTTCTTGTGTGAATTTAGTGCCGAAACCCAGTAATCATTATAATCCGATTACTTAAGTGATTAATAAGTTTTAATTAAATAATTAAAACTCAGAAGGTAAAAGTGCAATCATTACTAATCTTGATCTGAGTGCCATAACCTGTACTTTTTGCAACAATAACCTGTACTGACGCAAAACACAAAAACATTATTTAAGATTACACCACGTCTCGATTTATTATACAAATTTGTTATTAGTAATTAAGCTATATGTTAGTTGTAAGGGTTCTCACTTGATAAATATTGTCACTAAAAAAGCAAGCGTTGATGAAACGCACGATCTTTCAACAGATCGTTTTTTTTTAATTACTTTGCAAAAGTAACCTAAAACTTTGTTGATCAATTTTATATCGAAAGGATTATTGGATATTGTGTAGGCATAATTGTTTTCTTTCGTGTCTCAAAGAATTCACAACTGAGATAATCATAATTTTAATATTAAAAAATAAATAATATCTGGACTTAACCAGATTTATAATTCATGTTCTGAGCAAGCCGTATAAGGCATATAATAACTGACTTTTAATTGTACAACTTTGTACAACTGAGATAATCATAATTTTAATATTAAAAAATAAATAGTATCTGGACTTAACCAGATTTATAATTCATGTTCTGAGCAAGCCGTATAAGGCATATAATAACTGACTTTTAATTGTACAACTTTGTATGTTTACTTTATGTTTATTTTTTCTTGAATTCACTACAAGGGTGTAAATAAACCCATTATTAACAGCATCACTTGATTTTGATTTATTTCTATAGGATAATTGAATATTTTCTTTTAATAAGCTTAAACAACCTTCTGTTGTGTTTAACATATTGGAATAGCATTGCCAAAAGGTGGTACTCAACCATTTTAAATTTTCTAATCATCCAGTAATTTTTGTGCGTGGGTTTTACACGGGATTTTCCCTAAATAAATCCGTGTGGCGCCCACTAATTAATAAACAAGGTAACATAACCTTGCAACCAAAGGGAGTTGGTGATTGTAAGCTGAGTTGACAGTTTAGTGAACTTCTAGTAAACACAATCAGGTACGTAAAAGCATATGTTTGTTTATGATATTGACCAGACTTTACGAGACGTGACATACTCAGACTACCTGCAACCTGAAGAAGAAGTTTTTACTGCCAGTTTCAACCAGACGAGAACTATTATCAAGCAACCAACTGCTATACTTCATGTGTTAACTTAAGTTAATCTAGCATTTAAGTATAATCAACTCCACTATTTTATTTATTACAAGGGAATATTTTTTTAAAACAAGTATAATTAAGCCATTGTAAACACTGTGAGTAACTTTGAATGTTTTATTTTAAATTACTTTACTACATTAGTCACCTTCAATTAGAAACAACCATTCTCAACATTGAGTTACCTCAAAAGGACACTTCACACATAGTTGAACTTTGTTTTAACGAGACTTTTAATATTTTAACCACGAATATAAGTTTAAAAATAACAACTCTTTTATTTTACTTCAAGTTAATTGTAAACACACACGTTTTTCATTTTATTACAAATAGGTTAGACCAACCGTGTGGCCTTTAAACGGAATTTAAATATTATTTTAATATAATTACTATAAACAAATAAACATAATCAGTTTAAACATAACCCCGAATCGCGGTTTCTTATAAATTGGCGCACCAACTAGTGTGGCTTAAAAAAAAAAAAATTAAATAAATATATTTTTTATATTTTATATTAGCCCGGTAGACACGAAAAAATTAACATGCCTGACACACCAAGAAGTGACACCGTAAAAAACCAACCTAAGGAAATAGCATCGATGGAGCCACCAAGTTTCCAGAAAATGATGAGAATGATGATGGAACAATTCGGACAGATGAAGGAAGATAATCGAGCTTTAATGGAATATGGTAGGATATCCCGGGAAGAGAATCAAAGGAACTTCGGGTTATTAAATAAGAATATCGAGTCAATAATTGAGGATAACCGGAAGTGGAGAGAAGAATTAAGTCTACAATTTGAAGACACTAATAAACAAACTGAGAACAAAGAAGACTCGAAAGCATTGGTGCCTGAGGATACACACCATAGGAATGAAGGGAATATTCCGCATAACGAAGCCATCATTAAAAAGGTAAATAACAAGGTAATAAAGGAAACAGGAGAGAAAGAGACAAAGATAAAAGGAATAATACGCTTTAAGAAGACAAGGATTACGAAGGAAATATTAGAGATGACTAGGAGTGGATTGATTAACTTCGTGGACAACCCAATTATTCGTCATAGAGCAAGGACCAATGGTAAGAAGTATAAACAAGACTTCATGAAAATATTAAAAATAAATCACCATAAAACCGTGGGTAAAAAATTAAATAAGAATCCGATTAAATTAAATATACCACCAAATAAAATACACCAAACAAAATCAATCGATTCCTTAATGCATAACCGATCATTAAACCATTTAATTAATGACCCAGATGACGGAACGATTAAAACAACGTTACATGCCATTGACTGTGTTATGACGGAGAAGGTCATAAACAATGAGGTATTTAAGGCGAATATTCCTAGAAGAAAGAAGCTTCACAGGGAGAAGGAAAATGATCAAGAACGACTGGACCAGCTTATTGAAAGGTACGCCCAAAAAATAAGGGAAATGCGGAAAAAGAGGGACCAAGCGGTGGAAGAGTCCAACCAGGAGAACAAAGGTCAACCCGGATTAGAAGAAGGGCCAGACATCAATAATAGCCCAGGCCCAGAGTACAATGAACACAGGAATACCAAAGATGATGAGAGGAAGAAGGCAAGGAAACGGGGAGCCAACGACTATCTAGTAGCCGCCAAATGGAAGAACCGCATGATAGGAATAGAGTGGAAGAGCACAAATAACCCCATGAATATCGACGAGTAATAAATGATTAATATTAAGGATGGATAATATGTAATAGTAAGCAACATTCCTCACCCGAACGTTTAGGGTATAAAAGATAAAATATATATATATTTAAAAAAAAAAACCACTACTATAAACAAACTCATTTGTTGTTAAACTACAAAATGTTGAAGGTAACTAATTAACTATAACTAGTCAATTTGCCTTATCAAGTTACAAAAGTGTGTAGATTTAAGATGTAAGCCAAACCATTTGTTACTGGTGAAAATTTACCAGATCTATCACCCCAAGGGATAGAAAATTATATAAGGTCAATCAAATGATTTAATAAGAAAATACAACTACTGTACTATACCTAGAGAAAAAATATGTATCCAGATGGATATTCTATATGACTTAATGTTTATAAAATGATTATTGTATAGCTCTCATAAAACTCAAATGTTAAATTAAATCGTCCAGAATAAAGGTTCACCCAACTAACCTTTGAAGGAGTAGAGAGGCAGTATAACAAAGTGTGTAAAATAAAAAGAAGGACATTATTATGGAATGTAAGGAAGGAAAGAAAAAAATAATATTTGTGAAACAGACCAGGTAAACCCCAAGAATGTCTATGAAATTAGATATTAGTATGTTATTATATTGTCAAATGAAATTGTAATTACAGCATAGTATATAGTATATAAAATCATCCAGAATAAGTGAAAACCACCATCACTTGAAGGAGTAGAGAAGAAAAATAACAAAGAGCGTTAATTGTAAGAATAACTATTGTTATAATGGAATGAAAGGAAAGAAAAATGTTTGTCAATTATCAAATATTATACATCATCAGAATATGTCAGAGAACATCAAAAAAAAAAAAACCATTTAGTATACAAACAATGTAAGCCCTGATAATTCAGGATGAATATAACTCGTTAAGAAGGATTTATTGGACTATTGTGAAAACAAAAATATTGTAGACTCTAGATAGAACAAACCAAACGCATAAGTATTGTAAACATCAAAACAAGTGTATAATCTTAAGAATATTTAAATGAACCAAAACAAATTGTTAACTAGTACATAAGTAACTATATAGCTGATAAAAGCATAGCTAAAAAACATCAAGTCTAAAAGAAATAATTACCTGTAAGAAAGAAAGTATGTTAGCAAGTATAAAGATGGAAATGTGATCTAAATGAAAACCTCTGATACCTTGAATATTATAGTGAATATATTATATTATTGAATATGAATGATATGTGATATTTTTTTGAGTTGTGATAGTGCAACTATTGCCAGGTGCAATGTTTATTTTTTTACTTAGACAGAGAAGAGTAATGCCTCTGAATCTGAGAATGTGTAGTGAGGAACGGCAGAGGATGTTAGCCATAGTGAGCCACCCTGATTCCGAAACCTCTACAATAGTTAGGGAATTATATTGTTTTATTGTATCAAGGAATATTATGAAAGAATCTGTGAGGTATGAATTATAATAACCATTAAGATAATCACGAATGCAAAGATATGTGATGACAAAGTAGAATGTGAATAAGACAGGGAATAGTTAACTTGAGAAACAAGATCAATTATAGTTAAATGACTTAGAGAGTAAGCAGCTTGAAAATACTAGTAAATTAAGAATTATACCATTGGATAAAAAGCCAACCTAGAGTAATACACCAATAGTATGTTTAAAAAATCAAAGAGTACAAGAGAAAATTTTTTTTATTGAAGTATACTAAGAAACTGACATGAATTGATAATTTTACAAAAAATAAATTTTTTCAAATGATCAATTTTAAAGAGGGTGTATATGTAACATCACAAGATGTCACCTAACCTAAGTGTATGTTATCAGATTTTATAAAAACAGAACAACCATGTAAATAGGTATATAATAGTAGAAATAAACAAGAAAGAAGAAACCAAGAAAGAAGAATGAAGCAGAAGTGCCACATGAAACAGTAACCCAAGGGCTGTTTGACACTACAACTAGACTGAGACGAAAACGAACTAATGGACAGAATAAATTTACATTCAGCTGTCAATTCAGTAAATAGTTGATGTAAACCGAATGTCATTTGTAAACAAAAAATGAACTAATGAGCAGTTAAATACTGTGAAAGCAAAATCAGCATTTTGCTGATACTAGATGTGACAACGACCAGTAGATTATGAATGCCAAAACCAATGTTAACAATGGCTACATAGTGAGAACTAAGATGTATTTCAACATCAAATATACCTGTTAGTAAAGAGAACTATTTATAAAAGAGAATCTTATACAAATAAGATGTCTCCACAGTTTACCGAATTGAGAACCAATAGGCATTATTAGGGCCAAATTTCAATGTAGGCGATATGCCTTAGCAAGCTTAGACCAAACATTAGTCAGTAAAACGGCTATCGAGGATTATCACAAGTGTAAACTAAAATGCACAGAACTATGGTTATGCCTTGACATGACAAAAAATGTTATTAAAACAATAGGTTTAATCATAATTTTAATTGTTAAATAGTAGCTTAAAACAAATTAGCGTGAAACGAAATGTCATAGTCAGTAGGATCATTTATTACAATGTATAGAGTTAAGGTGTACAAGTAATGTTCAACAACAAAAATGTCAGTACAGCATTAATGGTGTTCGCGCATAAACATTTGATTAATAAAATGTTATGTGAATACAAGCAAGGTTAACCAAAAGTGTAAAATCGGCGACTCATAAAGAGCAGACGACAGTAAGGATAATGTACCCGAACGTTGGTTTATAACAATGTCGGTCAAAGTGAAAGTAATTCGAGAACGAGTGATATCAAATTAAAGGAAAAAGAACAATCTTTAATTTGATAGTAATATTAACCCAATCGCAACTGTATTTAGTGCGGGAGAAATGTTAGCATCATTCTAAAAATGTACATCGAGAAACTGTTTATAAATAATAACAAGAACGACAACTAGTTACCACCACGACATTCGACGGTTAGGAAAAGCCGTTATCAACTGTCAAAAAGTGACACGTCACACCGAGACACCGACCAAAGCCAATCAGAAAATTAGTTAGTAATCAACATTTTTACCTAGAGCCGATCAAAGAGAGGGGTATATAAAGACAAAACAACGAATTTTGAGACAGACCTTTACTAACTAGCATGCAGCACAGACGTGTGCCCGTCATCTCCACGTTTTTTAATAACACTTAGCGTCAGTTACATAGTACATTGGAACCAATAGTTCAACAACAAGAAACGATTACTTCGAGTTCATCCACAACCAACAACAGTGATTAAGTGCAGTTGATTTTAATTTTGTGTGGGAATAACGAACATAAAATAATTTATTGTTATTATTATTCACGATCCATTTTAATCAGAAGAGGATCGCATTATTCTGTTCTTGTGTGAATTTAGTGCCGAAACCCAGTAATCATTATAATCCGATTACTTAAGTGATTAATAAGTTTTAATTAAATAATTAAAACTCAGAAGGTAAAAGTGCAATCATTACTAATCTTGATCTGAGTGCCATAACCTGTACTTTTTGCAACAATAACCTGTACTGACGCAAAACACAAAAACATTATTTAAGATTACACCACGTCTCGATTTATTATACAAATTTGTTATTAGTAATTAAGCTATATGTTAGTTGTAAGGGTTCTCACTTGATAAATATTGTCACTAAAAAAGCAAGCGTTGATGAAACGCACGATCTTTCAACAGATCGTTTTTTTTTAATTACTTTGCAAAAGTAACCTAAAACTTTGTTGATCAATTTTATATCGAAAGGATTATTGGATATTGTGTAGGCATAATTGTTTTCTTTCGTGTCTCAAAGAATTCACAACTGAGATAATCATAATTTTAATATTAAAAAATAAATAATATCTGGACTTAACCAGATTTATAATTCATGTTCTGAGCAAGCCGTATAAGGCATATAATAACTGACTTTTAATTGTACAACTTTGTACAACTGAGATAATCATAATTTTAATATTAAAAAATAAATAGTATCTGGACTTAACCAGATTTATAATTCATGTTCTGAGCAAGCCGTATAAGGCATATAATAACTGACTTTTAATTGTACAACTTTGTATGTTTACTTTATGTTTATTTTTTCTTGAATTCACTACAAGGGTGTAAATAAACCCATTATTAACAGCATCACTTGATTTTGATTTATTTCTATAGGATAATTGAATATTTTCTTTTAATAAGCTTAAACAACCTTCTGTTGTGTTTAACATATTGGAATAGCATTGCCAAAAGGTGGTACTCAACCATTTTAAATTTTCTAATCATCCAGTAATTTTTGTGCGTGGGTTTTACACGGGATTTTCCCTAAATAAATCCGTGTGGCGCCCACTAATTAATAAACAAGGTAACATAACCTTGCAACCAAAGGGAGTTGGTGATTGTAAGCTGAGTTGACAGTTTAGTGAACTTCTAGTAAACACAATCAGGTACGTAAAAGCATATGTTTGTTTATGATATTGACCAGACTTTACGAGACGTGACATACTCAGACTACCTGCAACCTGAAGAAGAAGTTTTTACTGCCAGTTTCAACCAGACGAGAACTATTATCAAGCAACCAACTGCTATACTTCATGTGTTAACTTAAGTTAATCTAGCATTTAAGTATAATCAGCTCCACTATTTTATTTATTACAAGGGAATATTTTTTTAAAACAAGTATAATTAAGCCATTGTAAACACTGTGAGTAACTTTGAATGTTTTATTTTAAATTACTTTACTACATTAGTCACCTTCAATTAGAAACAACCATTCTCAACATTGAGTTACCTCAAAAGGACACTTCACACATAGTTGAACTTTGTTTTAACGAGACTTTTAATATTTTAACCACGAATATAAGTTTAAAAATAACAACTCTTTTATTTTACTTCAAGTTAATTGTAAACACACACGTTTTTCATTTTATTACAAATAGGTTAGACCAACCGTGTGGCCTTTAAACGGAATTTAAATATTATTTTAATATAATTACTATAAACAAATAAACATAATCAGTTTAAACATAACCCCGAATCGCGGTTTCTTATAAATTGGCGCACCAACTAGTGTGGCTTAAAAAAAAAAAAAATTAAATAAATATATTTTTTATATTTTATATTAGCCCGGTAGACACGAAAAAATTAACATGCCTGACACACCAAGAAGTGACACCGTAAAAAACCAACCTAAGGAAATAGCATCGATGGAGCCACCAAGTTTCCAGAAAATGATGAGAATGATGATGGAACAATTCGGACAGATGAAGGAAGATAATCGAGCTTTAATGGAATATGGTAGGATATCCCGGGAAGAGAATCAAAGGAACTTCGGGTTATTAAATAAGAATATCGAGTCAATAATTGAGGATAACCGGAAGTGGAGAGAAGAATTAAGTCTACAATTTGAAGACACTAATAAACAAACTGAGAACAAAGAAGACTCGAAAGCATTGGTGCCTGAGGATACACACCATAGGAATGAAGGGAATATTCCGCATAACGAAGCCATCATTAAAAAGGTAAATAACAAGGTAATAAAGGAAACAGGAGAGAAAGAGACAAAGATAAAAGGAATAATACGCTTTAAGAAGACAAGGATTACGAAGGAAATATTAGAGATGACTAGGAGTGGATTGATTAACTTCGTGGACAACCCAATTATTCGTCATAGAGCAAGGACCAATGGTAAGAAGTATAAACAAGACTTCATGAAAATATTAAAAATAAATCACCATAAAACCGTGGGTAAAAAATTAAATAAGAATCCGATTAAATTAAATATACCACCAAATAAAATACACCAAACAAAATCAATCGATTCCTTAATGCATAACCGATCATTAAACCATTTAATTAATGACCCAGATGACGGAACGATTAAAACAACGTTACATGCCATTGACTGTGTTATGACGGAGAAGGTCATAAACAATGAGGTATTTAAGGCGAATATTCCTAGAAGAAAGAAGCTTCACAGGGAGAAGGAAAATGATCAAGAACGACTGGACCAGCTTATTGAAAGGTACGCCCAAAAAATAAGGGAAATGCGGAAAAAGAGGGACCAAGCGGTGGAAGAGTCCAACCAGGAGAACAAAGGTCAACCCGGATTAGAAGAAGGGCCAGACATCAATAATAGCCCAGGCCCAGAGTACAATGAACACAGGAATACCAAAGATGATGAGAGGAAGAAGGCAAGGAAACGGGGAGCCAACGACTATCTAGTAGCCGCCAAATGGAAGAACCGCATGATAGGAATAGAGTGGAAGAGCACAAATAACCCCATGAATATCGACGAGTAAGAAATGATTAATATTAAGGATGGATAATATGTAATAGTAAGCAACATTCCTCACCCGAACGTTTAGGGTATAAAAGATAAAATATATATATATTTAAAAAAAAAAAACCACTACTATAAACAAACTCATTTGTTGTTAAACTACAAAATGTTGAAGGTAACTAATTAACTATAACTAGTCAATTTGCCTTATCAAGTTACAAAAGTGTGTAGATTTAAGATGTAAGCCAAACCATTTGTTACTGGTGAAAATTTACCAGATCTATCACCCCAAGGGATAGAAAATTATATAAGGTCAATCAAATGATTTAATAAGAAAATACAACTACTGTACTATACCTAGAGAAAAAATATGTATCCAGATGGATATTCTATATGACTTAATGTTTATAAAATGATTATTGTATAGCTCTCATAAAACTCAAATGTTAAATTAAATCGTCCAGAATAAAGGTTCACCCAACTAACCTTTGAAGGAGTAGAGAGGCAGTATAACAAAGTGTGTAAAATAAAAAGAAGGACATTATTATGGAATGTAAGGAAGGAAAGAAAAAAATAATATTTGTGAAACAGACCAGGTAAACCCCAAGAATGTCTATGAAATTAGATATTAGTATGTTATTATATTGTCAAATGAAATTGTAATTACAGCATAGTATATAGTATATAAAATCATCCAGAATAAGTGAAAACCACCATCACTTGAAGGAGTAGAGAAGAAAAATAACAAAGAGCGTTAATTGTAAGAATAACTATTGTTATAATGGAATGAAAGGAAAGAAAAATGTTTGTCAATTATCAAATATTATACATCATCAGAATATGTCAGAGAACATCAAAAAAAAAAAAACCATTTAGTATACAAACAATGTAAGCCCTGATAATTCAGGATGAATATAACTCGTTAAGAAGGATTTATTGGACTATTGTGAAAACAAAAATATTGTAGACTCTAGATAGAACAAACCAAACGCATAAGTATTGTAAACATCAAAACAAGTGTATAATCTTAAGAATATTTAAATGAACCAAAACAAATTGTTAACTAGTACATAAGTAACTATATAGCTGATAAAAGCATAGCTAAAAAACATCAAGTCTAAAAGAAATAATTACCTGTAAGAAAGAAAGTATGTTAGCAAGTATAAAGATGGAAATGTGATCTAAATGAAAACCTCTGATACCTTGAATATTATAGTGAATATATTATATTATTGAATATGAATGATATGTGATATTTTTTTGAGTTGTGATAGTGCAACTATTGCCAGGTGCAATGTTTATTTTTTTACTTAGACAGAGAAGAGTAATGCCTCTGAATCTGAGAATGTGTAGTGAGGAACGGCAGAGGATGTTAGCCATAGTGAGCCACCCTGATTCCGAAACCTCTACAATAGTTAGGGAATTATATTGTTTTATTGTATCAAGGAATATTATGAAAGAATCTGTGAGGTATGAATTATAATAACCATTAAGATAATCACGAATGCAAAGATATGTGATGACAAAGTAGAATGTGAATAAGACAGGGAATAGTTAACTTGAGAAACAAGATCAATTATAGTTAAATGACTTAGAGAGTAAGCAGCTTGAAAATACTAGTAAATTAAGAATTATACCATTGGATAAAAAGCCAACCTAGAGTAATACACCAATAGTATGTTTAAAAAATCAAAGAGTACAAGAGAAAATTTTTTTTATTGAAGTATACTAAGAAACTGACATGAATTGATAATTTTACAAAAAATAAATTTTTTCAAATGATCAATTTTAAAGAGGGTGTATATGTAACATCACAAGATGTCACCTAACCTAAGTGTATGTTATCAGATTTTATAAAAACAGAACAACCATGTAAATAGGTATATAATAGTAGAAATAAACAAGAAAGAAGAAACCAAGAAAGAAGAATGAAGCAGAAGTGCCACATGAAACAGTAACCCAAGGGCTGTTTGACACTACAACTAGACTGAGACGAAAACGAACTAATGGACAGAATAAATTTACATTCAGCTGTCAATTCAGTAAATAGTTGATGTAAACCGAATGTCATTTGTAAACAAAAAATGAACTAATGAGCAGTTAAATACTGTGAAAGCAAAATCAGCATTTTGCTGATACTAGATGTGACAACGACCAGTAGATTATGAATGCCAAAACCAATGTTAACAATGGCTACATAGTGAGAACTAAGATGTATTTCAACATCAAATATACCTGTTAGTAAAGAGAACTATTTATAAAAGAGAATCTTATACAAATAAGATGTCTCCACAGTTTACCGAATTGAGAACCAATAGGCATTATTAGGGCCAAATTTCAATGTAGGCGATATGCCTTAGCAAGCTTAGACCAAACATTAGTCAGTAAAACGGCTATCGAGGATTATCACAAGTGTAAACTAAAATGCACAGAACTATGGTTATGCCTTGACATGACAAAAAATGTTATTAAAACAATAGGTTTAATCATAATTTTAATTGTTAAATAGTAGCTTAAAACAAATTAGCGTGAAACGAAATGTCATAGTCAGTAGGATCATTTATTACAATGTATAGAGTTAAGGTGTACAAGTAATGTTCAACAACAAAAATGTCAGTACAGCATTAATGGTGTTCGCGCATAAACATTTGATTAATAAAATGTTATGTGAATACAAGCAAGGTTAACCAAAAGTGTAAAATCGGCGACTCATAAAGAGCAGACGACAGTAAGGATAATGTACCCGAACGTTGGTTTATAACAATGTCGGTCAAAGTGAAAGTAATTCGAGAACGAGTGATATCAAATTAAAGGAAAAAGAACAATCTTTAATTTGATAGTAATATTAACCCAATCGCAACTGTATTTAGTGCGGGAGAAATGTTAGCATCATTCTAAAAATGTACATCGAGAAACTGTTTATAAATAATAACAAGAACGACATCTAGTTACCACCACGACATTCGACGGTTAGGAAAAGCCGTTATCAACTGTCAAAAAGTGACACGTCACACCGAGACACCGACCAAAGCCAATCAGAAAATTAGTTAGTAATCAACATTTTTACCTAGAGCCGATCAAAGAGAGGGGTATATAAAGACAAAACAACGAATTTTGAGACAGACCTTTACTAACTAGCATGCAGCACAGACGTGTGCCCGTCATCTCCACGTTTTTTAATAACACTTAGCGTCAGTTACATAGTACATTGGAACCAATAGTTCAACAACAAGAAACGATTACTTCGAGTTCATCCACAACCAACAACAGTGATTAAGTGCAGTTTTATTTTAATTTTGTGTGGGAATAACGAACAGAAAATAATTTATTGTTATTATTATTCACGATCCATTTTAATCAGAAGAGGATCGCATTATTCTGTTCTTGTGCGAATTTAGTGCCGAAACCCAGTAATCATTATAATCCGATTACTTAAGTGATTAATAAGTTTTAATTAAATAATTAAAACTCAGAAGGTAAAAGTGCAATCATTACTAATCTTGATCTGAGTGCCATAACCTGTACTTTTTGCAACAATAACCTGTACTGACGCAAAACACCAAAACATTATTTAAGATTACACCACGTCTCGATTTATTATACAAATTTGTTATTAGTAATTAAGCTATATGTTAGTTGTAAGGGTTCTCACTTGATAAATATTGTCACTAAAAAAGCAAGCGTTGATGAAACGCGCGATCTTTCAACAGATAGTGTTTTTTTAATTACTTTGCAAAAGTAACTTAAAACTTTGATGATCAATTTTATATCAAAAGGATTATTGGATATTGTGTAGGCATAATTGTTTTCTTTCGTGTCTCAAAGAATTCACAACTGAGATAATCATAATTTTAATATTAAAAAATAAATAATATCTGGACTTAACCAGATTTATAATTCATGTTCTGAGCAAGCCGTATAAGGCATATAATAACTGACTTTTAATTGTACAACTTTGTATGTTTACTTTATGTTTATTTTTTCTTGAATTCACTACAAGGGTGTAAATAAACCCATTACTAACAGCATCACTTGATTTTGATTTATTTCTATAGGATAATTGAATATTTTCTTTTAATAAGCTTAAACAACCTTCTGTTGTGTTTAACATATTGGAATAGCATTGCCAAAAGGTGGTACTCAACCATTTTAAATTTTCTAATCATCCAGTAATTTTTGTGCGTGGGTTTTACACGGGATTTTCCCTAAATAAATCCGTGTGGCGCCCACTAATTAATAAACAAGGTAACATAACCTTGCAACCAAAGGGAGTTGGTGATTGTAAGCTGAGTTGACAGTTTAGTGAACTTCTAGTAAACACAATCAGGTACGTAAAAGCATATGTTTGTTTATGATATTGTCCAGACTTTACGAGACGTGACATACTCAGACTACCTGCAACCTGAAGAAGAAGTTTTTACTGCCAGTTTCAACCAGACGAGAACTATTATCAAGCAACCAACTGCTATACTTCATGTTTTAACTTAAGTTAATCTAGCATTTAAGTATAATCAACTTCACTATTTTATTTATTACAAGGGAATTTTTTTTTAAAACAAGTATAATTAAGCCATTGTAAACACTGTGAGTAACTTTGAATGTTTTATTTTAAATTACTTTACTACATTAGTCACCTTCAATTAGAAACAACCATTCTCAACATTGAGTTACCTCAAAAGGACACTTCACACATAGTTGAACTTTGTTTTCACGAGACTTTTAATATTTTAACCACGAATATAAGTTTAAAAATAACAACTCTTTTATTTTACTTCAAGTTAATTGTAAACACACACGTTTTTCATTTTATTACAAATAGGTTAGACCAACCGTGTGGCCTTTAAACGGAATTTAAACATTATTTTAATATAATTACTATAAACAAATAAACATAATCAGTTTAAACATAACCCCGAATCGCGGTTACTTATAATATATATATATATATATATTATAAGAAACCGCGCTTATAATACTTATAATATATATATATATTATAAGAAACCGCGCTTCGGGGTTATATTTAAACTGATTATGTTTATTTGTTTATAGTAATTATATTAAAATAATGTTTAAATTCCGCTTAAAGGCCACACGATTGGTCTAACCTATTTGTAATAAAATGAAAAACGTGTGTGTTTACAATTAACTTGAAGTAAAATAAAAGAGTTGTTATTTTTAAACTTATATTCGTGGTTAAAATATTAAAAGTCTCGTTAAAACAAAGTTCAACTATGTGTGAAGTGTCCTTTTGAGGTAACTCAATGTTGAGAATGGTTGTTTCTAATTGAAGGTGACTAATGTAGTAAAGTAATTTAAAATAAAACATTCAAAGTTACTCACAGTGTTTACAATGGCTTAATTATACTTGTTTTAAAAAAAAATTCCCTTGTAATAAATAAAATAGTGAAGTTGATTATACTTAAATGCTAGATTAACTTAAGTTAAAACATGAAGTATAGCAGTTGGTTGCTTGATAATAGTTCTCGTCTGGTTGAAACTGGCAGTAAAAACTTCTTCTTCAGGTTGCAGGTAGTCTGAGTATGTCACGTCTCGTAAAGTCTGGACAATATCATAAACAAACATATGCTTTTACGTACCTGATTGTGTTTACTAGAAGTTCACTAAACTGTCATCTCAGCTTACAATCACCAACTCCCTTTGGTTGCAAGGTTATGTTACCTTGTTTATTAATTAGTGGGCGCCACACGGATTTATTTAGGGAAAATCCCGTGTAAAACCCACGCACAAAAATTACTGGATGATTAGAAAATTTAAAATGGTTGAGTACCACCTTTTGGCAATGCTATTCCAATATGTTAAACACAACAGAAGGTTGTTTAAGCTTATTAAAAGAAAATATTCAATTATCCTATAGAAATAAATCGAAATCAAGTGATGCTGTTAATAATGGGTTTATTTACACCCTTGTAGTGAATTCAAGAAAAAATAAACATAAAGTAAACATACAAAGTTGTACAATTAAAAGTCAGTTATTATATGCCTTATACGGCTTGCTCAGAACAGAATTATAAATCTGGTTAAGTCCAGATACTATTTATTTTTTAATATTAAAATTATGATTATCTCAGTTGTGAATTCTTTGAGACACGAAAGAAAACAATTATGCCTACACAATATCCAATAATCCTTTTGATATAAAATTGATCATCAAAGTTTTAAGTTACTTTTGCAAAGTAATTAAAAAAACACTATCTGTTGAAAGATCGCGCGTTTCATCAACGCTTGCTTTTTTAGTGACAATATTTATCAAGTGAGAACCCTTACAACTAACATATAGCTTAATTACTAATAACAAATTTGTATAATAAATCGAGACGTGGTGTAATCTTAAATAATGTTTTGGTGTTTTGCATCAGTACAGGTTATTGTTGCAAAAAGTACAGGTTATGGCACTCAGATCAAGATTAGTAATGATTGCACTTTTACCTTCTGAGTTTTAATTATTTAATTAAAACTTATTAATCACTTAAGTAATCGGATTATAATGATTACTGGGTTTCGGCACTAAATTCGCACAAGAACAGAATAATGCGATCCTCTTCTGATTAAAATGGATCGTGAATAATAATAACAATAAATTATTTTCTGTTCGTTATTCCCGCACAAAATTAAAATAAAACTGCACGTAATCACTGTTGTTGGTTGTGGATGAACTCGAAGTAATCGTTTCTTGTTGTTGAACTATTGGTTCCAATGTACTATGTAACTGACGCTAAGTGTTATTAAAAAACGTGGAGATGACGGGCACACGTCTGTGCTGCATGCTAGTTAGTAAAGGTCTGTCTCAAAATTCGTTGTTTTGTCTTTATATACCCCTCTCTTTGATCGGCTCTAGGTAAAAATGTTGATTACTAACTAATTTTCTGATTGGCTTTGGTCGGTGTCTCGGTGTGACGTGTCACTTTTTGACAGTTGATAACGGCTTTTCCTAACCGTCAAATGTCGTGGTGGTAACTAGTTGTCGTTCTTGTTATTATTTATAAACAGTTTCTCGATGTACATTTTTAGAATGATGCTAACATTTCTCCCGCACTAAATACAGTTGCGATTGGGTTAATATTACTATCAAATTAAAGATTGTTCTTTTTCCTTTAATTTGATATCACTCGTTCTCGAATTAGTTTCACTTTGACCGACATTGTTATAAAACCAACGTTCGGGTACATTATTCTTACTGTCGTCTGCTCTTTATGAGTCGCCGATTTTACACTTTTGGTTAACCTTGCTTGTATTCACATAACATTTTATTAATCAAATGTTTATGCGCGAACACCATTAATGCTGTACTGACATTTTTGTTGTTGAACATTACTTGTACACCTTAACTCTATACATTGTAATAAATGATCCTACTGACTATGACATTTCGTTTCACGCTAATTTGTTTTAAGCTACTATTTAACAATTAAAATTATGATTAAACCTATTGTTTTAATAACATTTTTTGTTATGTCAAGGCATAACCACAGTTCTGTGCATTTTAGTTTACCCTTGTGATAATCCTCGATAGCCGTTTTACTGACTAATGTTTGGTCTAAGCTTGCTAAGGCATATCGCCTACATTGAAATTTGGCCCTAATAATGCCTATTGGTTCTCAATTCGGTAAATTGTGGAGACATCTTATTTGTATAAGATTCTCTTTTATAAATAGTTCTCTTTTCTAACAGGTATATTTGATGTTGAAATACATCTTAGTTCTCACTATGTAGCCATTGTTAACATTAGTTTTGGCATTCATAATCTACTGGTCGTTGTCACATCTAGCATCAGCAAAATGCTGATTTTGCTTTCACAGTATTTAACTGCTCATTAGTTCATTTTTTGTTTACACATGACATTCGGTTTACATCAACTATTTACTGAATTGACAGCTGAATGTAAATTTATTCTGTCCATTAGTTCGTTTTCGTCTCAGTCTAGTTGTAGTGTCTGTAATAATTTATTTCCGCACCCTTGAATGTCCTGCTGGTAAAAGCTATTACTCCAATTCTTCCTTCTTCATCCAATTGATATAGTTGTCCGCCATATGCAAAGTTGCTGGCGTCACATTGCATATAATATCTTTGGTTTATTCGGGGAAACTTTAAGATGACTGTTTCTACGAATAACCTTTTTACCTGCTGAAAACACTCATTTAATTCCTGTGTCCAGGTGAATTTCTGTCCTTTCCGTAGCAACTCGAGTAATGGTTTAGTAGTTTCAGCGTATTTGTCTGTAAAACGATTATAGAAATTTGTCAACCCCAGGAAACCTTTTAATTGTTTTTGGTTCCGAGGTACAGGGAACTTCATAATGGCATCTATCTTCTCGTCCGTTGCTCGTATTCCTTGCGTAGTTAGTTGATAACCGAGGTACGCGATTTCTTGTCTGAAGAACTGCGACTTCTCCAAATTGATGGTTAAATTTGCCCTTCTTAAATTAGATAATAATAAGTCTAAATGTAACAAGTGCGTTTCTAAATCTTCTGAATAACACAGGCAATCGTCGACATAAATAATGGTATTTTCTTTTACTTCTTCGTCCAATACTGTGTCCAATCCCCTGGTCAGTGCAGCAGAACTGGTACTCAGGCCAAATGGTGTAACTGTAAAACGATAACACTTGCCGTCGTACATAAAAGCGGTGAAGTTCCGGCATTCCGATTTCAGTGGTACTTGCCAGAAACTGCTAGTTAGATCTACGGTAGATAGGTACTTCATCTCTCCACATCTCGCCAAAATGTCGTTTATTGGAGGTGCACCCTCGTAGTCCGGGATAGTCACACTGTTCACCTTCCTCGCATCCAAACACAATCGTACGCTACCGTCCTTCTTGATTACCGTAACTAGTGGGTTGATATATGCGCTGTTGCATCTCTCAATGACCCCATACCGTAACATTTTCCGAATCTCCTCATCTACCTTCCCTTTATAGGCTAATGGGACAGGCCATCCTCTCTGGAAGTACGGTGTCTGGTCGGTGACTCGGAACTCGTGGACATACCCATCGATTCTTCCGGGGCATTCTCTGAATAAACTACAATTTCTTATTAGAATCTCCCTTAACCTTTCCAACGTTCCTCTATCTCCGCATTCTATACTTTCTATCTTCTTGTTAATGTTTCTGATGATCTCTTCTTCTTCTTCTACGTCCACCACTTCTATATGCATCATAGGCACCGTGTACGTCGCTTCGTTATCCTCTCTTCTTATCTCGACGATTCTTCTTCCCATGTCAATGAGACACCCTGTTTCTTGAAGAAAATTGGTTCCTAATATGCATGGTTTTATCAAATCTGGTATTATTAGGAAAACACATTCATATTTAATTTCTTCAATATAGATATCACATAATATTTGTTTTCTGATTAGCTTTGATTTATTACCAACTGCGCTAACTATTAATGTGTTAGACATCGGTAATATTTCATAAGGTGTAATGTCATGTTTGTTTTGGTGAAACCACGACTCAGATAACCCAGCTATTACCGATCCAGTATCGATCAACGCTTGCACACTAACATTATTATTGAACTTGATATTTATCTCTGGACACCTGATTATTCGTTGAGAAATTTCTTCATCATCATTACACAATAAATCGCTTCGTAAGTCCGGTAGGATAATATTCGTCTGGTAGTCATTTATTTTGACGGCTATCTTTGTTAATGGGTGGAGGGATTTTTTTTTTCCTCTTCTTGTTGACGATTTCTCTTAGGTTGAATGCCCGATGCGCCAGCTGTCGTGTTTGTAAATTCTATTGTGTTGACAGCGCGCCGGTCCGTGTTACGGGGCTGATTATTTATGGCGGGTCTGTCACCCCATGTCTTCTTCTGTATACCGCCTCCTTTGTTCAAGTTACTTTCACCTTCCTTATACGCATTTCTGCCTTCGTTTGCCGCTGCATAGTTCGCTTCTCTATTAATTCTTGGTTGAATCTGTGAATACTCGATGATCAGAGATTCGAAGTTTGGTATCGTCACAATTCCTCTTGTAACCACCGCAAGCTGGATGTCACGCCCAAAGTGACGAGAGATCTTACGTATTAACTGATAATCAGATAAAGTAGGCGTTAACTGCTTACTTTCCAATAAAATCCGTTCAATATATTGAATAGCAGTAACTGGTCCGCGCCAATCAAATCTGCCAAACTCCAAATGGTCCCGGATACTGTCCTGTCGTTCCTGGCCCCAATATTTTAGAGAGAACGCTTCCTTGAATTCTGCGAAGTTTGATATCTGGTCACGTATCACTCGCCACCAAATTCCTGCGTCTAACTCCAGATGTCTGCCAATCCACTTGATATTGTCAGCGGGATAATATAACTCTTGAACTTCGGACAATTCTTTGAGGAATTCCATAGGGAATCTGTCTGTGCCATTATATTTGAGATCATTGTGGTTAGGTCCGTTAATTCGATTTAACATTCCACAATCACCTTTGTAACGAGCAGAAAATTTAAAAATTTTTTAAATTCTCACCTCGGCAGAGTACGTTCACACGAGGCAAGTGTCAACGACTTATGGTGGAGCAATAAATAAGGAGTAATGAGAAGGTGTCAGTGAAGCGTTGCTGACTTGACAATAGAAACGCATTAAGTTCTATCCAACTAGAATTTGGTGGCGTAAGATGACAGGGAAAGTTTCGTCCAGAATTATTGCTCTCCGCAGCTGTAACAAAGTAAGGAGGACATTCACACCCGTACCAAGAATTGTAGCAGATGTGGCCGTATTACGTCAGTAGACGATAAGCGACAAAAACAAGTAATGTTCCATACTACAATGAAACGGATACGCTGCACCTTAAGTAACAATACTGGAAGATAGGCTGACAAAAACTAAAGTCATGTTACACAGCTGGAGGTATCGTCTAATTGACAGACAAGAATTTACGAAGGGAAAGTTAGAGTGACTTCAACGACCAGCAGATGTTCGAAATTAGTAATAGCCAGAAAAAAGGGGTAAGAGCATAGAACAATACGCCAGGAAGACTGTAAGTACAGATAATGGGAATCTATAGAAACGCAGAGTTTACTCAGACAATAGGCTGTTAGACAAATTGTTTATAGCCCTAGTTTCTTCGAAGCGGGTCAACGATCGTCTAGCTGGAGAGCAGGGAGACCTACGGACCTATCAGAGACCTTCAGCCAGCGAGAAATTTGATGGTGAGGGATGTTTCCATAGCAACAGAGGCGAAGAACCTATCGAAAGAACTATGACGTCGGATTTTGACAGAGTGGGACAGTATTTTCCGAGAAAATCAAAAACTGACCAATCTCGAAAAGAAGTGGGCGTGAAGCGCGCCAGAGACAAAATTTTGAGTAGGGACGAATTAATAAAACTAGCTGTCCAGGAAGACGGAGCGTCAGTTGTACTCAATTTTTGGTCAGTTACACTTAATTTTTTACGCAGTCATACTTAAATTTTAGACAGTCATACAGAATTTTCAGACAGTTTACATTTCAATTGTCAAGTAGTTTAACTTCAAGTGCGAGAGACGGTACATCATAAACTTTCCATTGTTACTCGAATCATTCGGAAGTTAGATAAATAACAAGGAACTTAAAACGTAATAATACATTCATATCGCGGTAGTGAACTTTACCGGAGTGCGCATTATCAGACTTAGTGAAATTTACACCAAATGAACAATCAGACCGTTACACTAACAGACAGCGTCATTAAACGATATACAACTTAGTGGAACTTAATATTGTGTCTCAACAACATAATGAACACGAAACATTAAACAAACTAACCAATTATAGGATCGTTTGTGGAAGCAGCGACAAATGAAACTAGACATGTTTATTGACTTTAAAAACGAACACACAGCAAACACAGTAAGATAGAACATTGATTGAACACTGAACTTCAATTACCCACACATATACAAACACCTACGCGAGTGGTCGGAAGAATAAAGTGATAAGTGGCAGTGATAAAACAACTAACGACGGAATGTATCTACGAGCCATTTCCATCACCAGAACGAGACTACGTCAACAACTAATGGATATTCACTAACCAAGTAACCATTATTATAATTACTTCTAATTTGTAACTTCTACTGACCTGGTTTCTTTCAAAGAATTCACACCTGAGAAATTATTAAGAAAAGTAATGAGTAAAATTTAAATAAGTAGTTAATGAACGTATAAACAAAAGCTTATTTGGGATTTAATGAACGCATTAAATAAGTAAAATATTGAATTGTAACATCATTTGATTTATATATGTATGTATGTTTTCTTTATTTCAGCATATATTGAGATATATCTTTGTTTATTATAAATATGTATGTATTTCAGGTACAGCGACGTATTCTATGTACTATTATAATATGTCATAAATGATAATTAAACTAGTATTTTAGTTAACCAGAAACATGCGTTCATTATTACCAATGCAACCCGAATATTGACTTAAAGTTTGAAAGAATGCAAATAGATTTAAGAGTTTCTTATGTTCAATTAAATAAATGATATCACGTATGTGTTGATGAACGTAGATAGTTAGAATCATCATTAAAATTAAATTATACACATACTTGTCAGTGATCGTTAAATTTATATATTTAATAATTAATTTATTGTGCTATCAATACGCATATTAAATATTATGTTATAAAATGGCGTCCAACTTAAGGGCTAGATAAATTTAAGAAATTATTAAATTAACACATTAAGTAATTCAATCGCGGTTAGCACAATAGATTTATAACTTATTCATGTTATACCTTCCATCAATTGTCGCTGTAACCTCTCTTGGTTTTCTCTTACCTTATTTAAATGTCCCTTTAATTCTTCGATCCTAGTTGTCTTTTCTTTCGTAGTCTCGTCCAACTTCTGTTCTGTTGAACGTTGTCTACCGTCTACGTCTTCTAATTTTTGTATAATATTATTATTTGTTCCTTCTTGCTCCTGTTGTCTCTGCAGCATGGTATTGTGCATCTCTGCCTTAAGTTCTTCGTGCTTCTTATTGTAATCCTTAACGTGAACATCGAACTTGTGATTAATCTTTTTAACGGTCGTCTGGGTAGAGTGTACCGCCGCCATCCATTCTTGTCGATCATTATCTTGTTTTTCTTGTATTTCTACGTACTTCTTGTCGGCTTCCTCTCTCAAGTCCCTCACGATCTCATCTTGCCTTTTCTGTAATTCATCGACCTTTCTTTCCCAAGTCTGCTGGTAGTCACGTATCTCGGACCTTATTTGTGTCATCTCTTCCTTATGCTGGTCGAGTTTTTCATTTTGTTTTTCTAACTTTTCACTAATTAATTGAAGACTTTCTTCTCTAATTAATTTAATATTGTCTTCTAGTTTCTTGCTTCGTTCTTCTTGTTTCTCGTCTCGTTCTTCTTGTTTTCTGTTACTTTCTTCGCTAATTAATTTAATATTCTTGTTCTGTTTTTCGTTCTGTTGACGGATGAACTCCATCAACATCTGTATAGTTCCATCCTCTAGTTTTGATGTCTGTCCTCGCGCCCTATCTTCTGGACTCTCCACCACACTACTTGGTCCGCTAGGCGTAGTATTGTCCTCGGTATTTACTGCATCTAATTGGTTATTAATGTCATATTCTACACTGTCTGAATTGCTCGCCATTTTGGCCCTACTGCGCGTAATCATTCAAACTGACTTACACTAATAACACTTATCTAACTTCTACTTCTAAAGCACTACTTTTTCTACTACTTCTACTGCCTGTTCTTTACCTAAGCCGTACGTGTTAACAATCTGTGTTAATACGTATCATGCCGTGCGAATGGGCGCCATTTTATAACATATATTTATTATGCCACACGTTGGGCGCCATTTATAACATGAATAAGTTATAAATCTATTGTGCTAACCGCGATTGAATTACTTAATGTGTTAATTTAATAATTTCTTAAATTTATCTAGCCCTTAAGTTGGACGCCATTTTATAACATAATATTTAATATGCGTATTGATAGCACAATAAATTAATTATTAAATATATAAATTTAACGATCACTGACAAGTATGTGTATAATTTAATTTTAATGATGATTCTAACTATCTACGTTCATCAACACATACGTGATATCATTTATTTAATTGAACATAAGAAACTCTTAAATCTATTTGCATTCTTTCAAACTTTAAGTCAATATTCGGGTTGCATTGGTAATAATGAACGCATGTTTCTGGTTAACTAAAATACTAGTTTAATTATCATTTATGACATATTATAATAGTACATAGAATACGTCGCTGTACCTGAAATACATACATATTTATAATAAACAAAGATATATCTCAATATATGCTGAAATAAAGAAAACATACATACATATATAAATCAAATGATGTTACAATTCAATATTTTACTTATTTAATGCGTTCATTAAATCCCAAATAAGCTTTTGTTTATACGTTCATTAACTACTTATTTAAATTTTACTCATTACTTTTCTTAATAATTTCTCAGGTGTGAATTCTTTGAAAGAAACCAGGTCAGTAGAAGTTACAAATTAGAAGTAATTATAATAATGGTTACTTGGTTAGTGAATATCCATTAGTTGTTGACGTAGTCTCGTTCTGGTGATGGAAATGGCTCGTAGATACATTCCGTCGTTAGTTGTTTTATCACTGCCACTTATCACTTTATTCTTCCGACCACTCGCGTAGGTGTTTGTATATGTGTGGGTAATTGAAGTTCAGTGTTCAATCAATGTTCTATCTTACTGTGTTTGCTGTGTGTTCGTTTTTAAAGTCAATAAACATGTCTAGTTTCTTTTGTCGCTGCTTCCACAAACGATCCTATAATTGGTTAGTTTGTTTAATGTTTCGTGTTCATTATGTTGTTGAGACACAATATTAAGTTCCACTAAGTTGTATATCGTTTAATGACGCTGTCTGTTAGTGTAACGGTCTGATTGTTCATTTGGTGTAAATTTCACTAAGTCTGATAATGCGCACTCCGGTAAAGTTCACTACCGCGATATGAATGTATTATTACGTTTTAAGTTCCTTGTTATTTATCTAACTTCCGAATGATTCGAGTAACAATGGAAAGTTTATGATGTACCGTCTCTCGCACTTGAAGTTAAACTACTTGACAATTGAAATGTAAACTGTCTGAAAATTCTGTATGACTGTCTAAAATTTAAGTATGACTGCGTAAAAAATTAAGTGTAACTGACCAAAAATTGAGTACAACTGACGCTCCGTCTTCCTGGACAGCTAGTTTTATTAATTCGTCCCTACTCAAAATTTTGTCTCTGGCGCGCTTCACGCCCACTTCTTTTCGAGATTGGTCAGTTTTTGATTTTCTCGGAAAATACTGTCCCACTCTGTCAAAATCCGACGTCATAGTTCTTTCGATAGGTTCTTCGCCTCTGTTGCTATGGAAACATCCCTCACCATCAAATTTCTCGCTGGCTGAAGGTCTCTGATAGGTCCGTAGGTCTCCCTGCTCTCCAGCTAGACGATCGTTGACCCGCTTCGAAGAAACTAGGGCTATAAACAATTTGTCTAACAGCCTATTGTCTGAGTAAACTCTGCGTTTCTATAGATTCCCATTATCTGTACTTACAGTCTTCCTGGCGTATTGTTCTATGCTCTTACCCCTTTTTTCTGGCTATTACTAATTTCGAACATCTGCTGGTCGTTGAAGTCACTCTAACTTTCCCTTCGTAAATTCTTGTCTGTCAATTAGACGATACCTCCAGCTGTGTAACATGACTTTAGTTTTTGTCAGCCTATCTTCCAGTATTGTTACTTAAGGTGCAGCGTATCCGTTTCATTGTAGTATGGAACATTACTTGTTTTTGTCGCTTATCGTCTACTGACGTAATACGGCCACATCTGCTACAATTCTTGGTACGGGTGTGAATGTCCTCCTTACTTTGTTACAGCTGCGGAGAGCAATAATTCTGGACGAAACTTTCCCTGTCATCTTACGCCACCAAATTCTATAGTTGGATAGAACTTAATGCGTTTCTATTGTCAAGTCAGCAACGCTTCACTGACACCTTCTCATTACTCCTTATTTATTGCTCCACCATAAGTCGTTGACACTTGCCTCGTGTGAACGTACTCTGCCGAGGTGAGAATTTAAAAAATTTTAAAATTTTCTGCTCGTTACAGTGTCCTCAATTTCGATTTGACGATGTGACCTCTGGGAACAACTCAAATCTAAATTCTGCGCCCTGTACGTCGCCTCGTCGTGTCCATCTTCTTCGGGGAAGGTATACACAATAACCTACTTTCAAAAGCTTATATGACCAGTGGTACACCCCCTTTTGGTTTTAATTAGTTCTCTGAATTTATTGCCAGCTATTTGGGATAGCTGAACGCATTTCACATTGTCGAATTGACATATAAATACCTTATCTTTATAATTTATAAGATAAGTCATAAATTCCATAAGCAATTAAATAATTTCATCAATTGAATAAGATCTTACCTTCTAAAATATCATATTCACAAGATATTATCAAACAGTTAAGCGGTTCAATGTAACCTTTACATGATATCAAAGAAAATCTCCTATACATATACACCTTTGTGCACTATTAATGATCTTACCAATAAAATCTTTTAAACTATTATTTTAAAATTAGATTGTTAATTGACACAATCGCTACGTTAACTGTAATTATCTTAATAATTTACATATACGTCTAACATTTAGTTTCAATGATTGACCTACTTCATGATAACATCATTTATAATCCTAACCTACTAATTACATACATTCACATTAATAAAGTTCATTCACTATCTAGTTCGTTAAATATTATCACTTATCTGATTTAAGTGTCCATTTTTCTCACTTTGTCCTTTTAACTTATTACCATATAAATCAATTAATAGCAATTAAATGTCCTTTGCATTCACTGCAATATTTTTATAAAATGTCACACTAAATGTTAATTTATCTTATTATCTAACATTTAATTAGTGCTTAATTGACTAAATACATTTTGATGTTATGTTTCAACAATTAAAGTACATAACTTTCTTGGATAAGCCAGCTTGAATGATATCACCGCGTCAATTACCCTAACGCAGTTGATTCATCAGCATCGGCTAGCTTCTTAAGACATCTTCTTCTATTTCTTCCTCTTCCTTCATCTTCAATTCTCTGGTTCATAGTATTTTTTCAATTGTCTGGCATTAAATTTTCCACGGAGTTTCTTGTCATCATCGCAATCAACGAGTAGATAAGTAGCTTCTCCGAGAATTTGATGCACTTTATATGGTCCGCAGTACAGTTCGCAAAATTTTTCAATTCTTTTCTGGACCGCGTCCGATTGATGATATGTTCTGATTAACACTTTCTCACCAATGTTGAATCTTGTAATGGTTTTAGTCTCATTACATAATTTTGCTTGTTTTTCTCTCTTCTCCTTCATTTTGATATATATTTGTTTATGATCTACCCCTTTAACTAGGAGCATATCCTTGTTGATGTATTTTCCCCACGCTCTGGGAGGTTTTCTTCCGAGCTGAGCTTCGTACGGTGTTACTTCTATCGTCTCGTGGTACGTTTCGTTAATACAACTCTCGACGATTGGTACGTAACGCGACCACTTTGTATGTTGATCACCAACAAAGATCCTAAATAAGTTCCCAAGCTGTCTGTTGATTCTTTCAGCCAGATTCGCACAAGGGTTCCTTATTGCGGTAAATCGTGGTTGGATATCTAGTTCAGTTAATCCATCTAACCATTTTTTAGATGAAAATTGCGTTCCGTTGTCTGTGATAATCACTCTAGGAGATCCTAGTTCTTCACAATATTGGTGTACTCTCCTCAGTGTAGCGACGGTCGTTGCCCTTCGAAGTGTGAAAAGTCGTACGTATTTGGTAAAGTTGTCAACCATTATAAACAGATACCTCACCCCACTAGACGAAGCAGGTAACGGTCCGTAAAAGTCCGCGCTCACAAGGTCACCCTTGCATAACGGTATTATGGCTTTTGTTCCTCCAAACGAATTTCTTTTGCCGGAATCCTTTTTTTTCTGACAAGTGTCGCAAGTCCGTACGTAATTTTTCACCCTCTTTAACATTCCGTCCATGGTAAAGTACTCCTGCAATAATTTGATACATCTCTTCGCACCGGGATGCCCATACATACGGTGTATTTCTGCAATTATTTCGCCAGACACACTGTTCGGTACGTATAGTTTCCACTCTCCTTTGCGTAATCTGTACAATTTCTCATCGACAAATCTATAAAATTTATTTAATTTCTTATCTATACAATTTTCCCTAATCTTATCAATAATATACTTAAGCTTATGATCTTGAATTTGGTGCCTTCCAATATCCATTAGGATCTTGCATACCTTCTTATCCATTTTGATTGTCAGGTGGTTAATTAAATATTCGGAAATATTGTCACTTATTACTTCTGGTGTGGCATCTTCTGGATTTCTGCTCAGAAGATCGGCAATAATATTGTCCTTACCTCTACAATGGACAATGTCAAATTTGTACTCCTGAATACTTAAGATCCAGCGTGTAATACGCGAGTTGTTTAAATGACATTTATTCATAAAAGTCAGTGCTTTATTATCAGTAATGATGGTTAACGGTTGTCCTAGTATGTATATACGGAACCGCTCAAGACATCTTACATGTCAAACAGCCCTTGGGTTACTGTTTCATGTGGCACTTCTGCTTCATTCTTCTTTCTTGGTTTCTTCTTTCTTGTTTATTTCTACTATTATATACCTATTTACATGGTTGTTCTGTTTTTATAAAATGTGATAACATACACTTAGGTTAGGTGACATCTTGTGATGTTACATATACACCCTCTTTAAAATTGATCATTTGAAAAAATTTATTTTTTGTAAAATTATCAATTCATGTCAGTTTCTTAGTATACTTCAATAAAAAAATTTTCTCTTGTCCTCTTTGATTTTTTAAACATACTATTGGTGTATTACTCTAGGTTGGCTTTTTATCCAATGGTACAATTCTTAATTTACTAGTATTTTCAAGCTGCTTACTCTCTAAGTCATTTAACTATAATTGATCTTGTTTCTCAAGTTAACTATTCCCTGTCTTATTCACATTCTACTTTCTCATCACATATCTTTGCATTCGTGATTATCTTAATGGTTATTATAATTCATACCTCACAGATTCTTTCATAATATTCCTTGATACAATAAAACAATATAATTCCCTAACTATTGTAGAGGTTTCGGAATCAGGGTGGCTCACTATGGCTAACATCCTCTGCCGTTCCTCACTACACATTCTCAGATTCAGAGGCATTACTCTTCTCTGTCTGAGTAAAAAAATAAACATTGCACCTGGCAATAGTTGCACTATCACAACTCAAAAAAAATATCACATATCATTCATATTCAATAATATAATATATTCACTATAATATTCAAGGTATCAGAGGTTTTCATTTAGATCACATTTCCATCTTTATACTTGCTAACATACTTTCTTTCTTACAGGTAATTATTTCTTTTAGACTTGATGTTTTTTAGCTATGCTTTTATCAGCTATATAGTTACTTATGTACTAGTTAACAATTTGTTTTGGTTCATTTAAATATTTTTAAGATTATACACTTGTTTTGATGTTTACAATACTTATGCGTTTGGTTTGTTCTATCTAGAGTCTACAATATTTTTGTTTTCACAATAGTCCAATAAATCCTTCTTAACGAGTTATATTCATCCTGAATTATCAGGGCTTACATTGTTTGTATACTGAATGGTTTTTTTTTTTTTTTTTTTTTTTTTATGTTCTCTGACATATTCTGATGATGTATAATATTTGATAATTGACAAACATTTTTCTTTCCTTTCATTCCATTATAACAATAGTTATTCTTACAATTAACGCTCTTTGTTATTTTTCTTCTCTACTCCTTCAAGTGATGGTGGTTTTCACTTATTCTGGATGATTTTATATACTATATACTATGCTGTAATTACAATTTTATTTGACAATATAATAACATACTAATATCTAATTTCATAGACATTCTTGGGGTTTACCTGGTCTGTTTCACAAATATTATTTTTTTTTTTCCTTACATTCCATAATAATGTCCTTCTTTTTATTTTACACACTTTGTTATACTGCCTCTCTACTCCTTCAAAGGTTAGTTGGGTGAACCTTTATTCTGGACGATTTAATTTAGCATTTGAGTTTTATGAGAGGTATACAATAATCATTTTATAAGCATTAAGTTACATAGAATATCCATCTGGATACATATTTTTTCTCTAGGTATAGTACAGTAGTTGTATTTTCTTATTAAATCATTTGATTCACCTTATATAATTTTCTATCCCTTGGGGTGATAGATCTGGTAAATTTTCATCAGTAACAAATGGTTTGGCTTACATCTTAAATCTACACACTTTTGTAACTTGATAAGGCAAATTGACTAGTTATAGTTAATTAGTTACCTTCAACATTTTGTAGTTTAACAACAAATGAGTTTGTTTATAGTAGTGGTTTTTTAAATATATATATTTTATCTTTTATACCATAAACGTTCGGGTGAGGAATGTCGCTTACTATTACATATTATCCCTCCTTAATATTAATCATTTCTTACTCGTCAATATTCATGGGGTTATTTGTGCTCTTCCACTCTATTGGGTCTATAATTGGGATATCTAACATATGTTCCGTACTAGTGGTTTTGGAGATACCTTACTAACAAGCGGTTCTTCCACTTGGCGGCTACCAGATAGTCATTGGCTCCCCGTTTTCTCGTCTTCTTCTTCCCATCATCTTTGGTATTCCTGTGTTCATTGTACCCTGGGCCTTGGCTATTATTGCTGTCTGGCCCTTCTTCTAATCCGAGTTGACCTTTGTTCTCCTGGTTGGACTCTTCCATCGCTTGGTCCCTCTTCTTCCGCATTTCCCTTATTCTTTGGGCGTACCTTTCAATAAGCTGGTCCAGTCGTTCTTGATCATTTTCCTTCTCCCTGTGAAGCTTCTTTCTTCTAGGAATATTCGCCTTAAATACCTCATTGTTTATGACCTTCTCCGTCATAACATAGTCAATGGCATGTAACGTTGTTTTAATCGTTCCGTCATCTGGGTCATTAATTAAATGGTTTAATGATCGGTTATGCATTAAGGAATCGATTGATTTTGTTTGGTGTATTTTATTTGGTGGTATATTTAATTTGATCGGATTCTTATTTAATTTTTTACCCACGGTTTTATGGTGATTTATTTTTAATATTTTCATGAAGTCTTGTTTATACTTCTTACCATTGGTCCTTGCTCTATGACGAATAATTGGGTTGTCCACGAAGTTAATCAATCCACTCCTAGTCATCTCTAATATTTCCTTCGTAATCCTTGTCTTCTTAAAGCGTATTATTCCTTTTATCTTTGTCTCTTTCTCTCCTGTTTCCTTTATTACCTTGTTATTTACCTTTTTAATGATGGCTTCGTTATGCGGAATATTCCCTTCATTCCTATGGTGTGTATTCTCAGGCACCAATGCTTTCGAGTCTTCTTTGTTCTCAGTTTGTTTATTAGTGTCTTCAAATTGTAGACTTAATTCTTCTCTCCACTTCCGGTTATCCTCAATTATTGACTCGAAGTTCCTTTGATTCTCTTCCCGGGATATCCTACCATATTCCATTAAAGCTCGATTATCTTCCTTCATCTGTCCGAATTGTTCCATCATCATTCTCATCATTTTCTGGAAACTTGGTGGCTCCATCGATGCTATTTCCTTAGGTTGGTTTTATATGGTGTCACTTCTTGGTGTGTCAGGCATGTTAATTTTTTCGTGTCTACCGGGCTAATATAAAATATAAAAAATATATTTATTTAATATTTTTTTAAGCCACACTAGTTGGTGCGCCAATTTATAAGTAACCGCGATTCGGGGTTATGTTTAAACTGATTATGTTTATTTGTTTATAGTAATTATATTAAAATAATGTTTAAATTCCGCTTAAAGGCCACACGGTTGGTCTAACCTATTTGTAATAAAATGAAAAACGTGTGTGTTTACAATTAACTTGAAGTAAAATAAAAGAGTTGTTATTTTTAAACTTATATTCGTGGTTAAAATATTAAAAGTCTCGTTAAAACAAAGTTCAACTATGTGTGAAGTGTCCTTTTGAGGTAACTCAATGTTGAGAATGGTTGTTTCTAATTGAAGGTGACTAATGTAGTAAAGTAATTTAAAATAAAACATTCAAAGTTACTCACAGTGTTTACAATGGCTTAATTATACTTGTTTTAAAAAAATATTCCCTTGTAATAAATAAAATAGTGGAGTAGATTATACTTAAATGCTAGATTAACTTAAGTTAAAACATGAAGTATAGCAGTTGGTTGCTTGATAATAGTTCTCGTCTGGTTGAAACTGGCAGTAAAAACTTCTTCTTCAGGTTGCAGGTAGTCTGAGTATGTCACGTCTCGTAAAGTCTGGACAATATCATAAACAAACATATGCTTTTACGTACCTGATTGTGTTTACTAGAAGTTCACTAAACTGTCAACTCAGCTTACAATCACCAACTCCCTTTGGTTGCAAGGTTATGTTACCTTGTTTATTAATTAGTGGGCGCCACACGGATTTATTTAGGGAAAATCCCGTGTAAAACCCACGCACAAAAATTACTGGATGATTAGAAAATTTAAAATGGTTGAGTACCACCTTTTGCCAATGCTATTCCAATATGTTAAACACAACAGAAGGTTGTTTAAGCTTATTAAAAGAAAATATTCAATTATCCTATAGAAATAAATCAAAATCAAGTGATGCTGTTAATAATGGGTTTATTTACACCCTTGTAGTGAATTCAAGAAAAAATAAACATAAAGTAAACATACAAAGTTGTACAATTAAAAGTCAGTTATTATATGCCTTATACGGCTTGCTCAGAACATGAATTATAAATCTGGTTAAGTCCAGATACTATTTATTTTTTAATATTAAAATTATGATTATCTCAGTTGTGAATTCTTTGAGACACGAAAGAAAACAATTATGCCTACACAATATCCAATAATCCTTTTGATATAAAATTGATCAACAAAGTTTTAAGTTACTTTTGCAAAGTAATTAAAAAAACACGATCTGTTGAAAGATCGCGCGTTTCATCAACGGTTGCTTTTTTAGTGACAATATTTATCAAGTGAGAACCCTTACAACTAACATATAGCTTAATTACTAATAACAAATTTGTATAATAAATCGAGACGTGGTGTAATCTTAAATAATGTTTTGGTGTTTTGCGTCAGTACAGGTTATTGTTGCAAAAAGTACAGGTTATGGCACTCAGATCAAGATTAGTAATGATTGCACTTTTACCTTCTGAGTTTTAATTATTTAATTAAAACTTATTAATCACTTAAGTAATCGGATTATAATGATTACTGGGTTTCGGCACTAAATTCGCACAAGAACAGAATAATGCGATCCTCTTCTGATTAAAATGGATCGTGAATAATAATAACAATAAATTATTTTTTGTTCGTTATTCCCACACAAAATTAAAATAAAACTGCACTTAATCACTGTTGTTGGTTGTGGATGAACTCGAAGTAATCGTTTCTTGTTGTTGAACTATTGGTTCCAATGTACTATGTAACTGACGCTAAGTGTTATTAAAAAACGTGGAGATGACGGGCACACGTCTGTGCTGCATGCTAGTTAGTAAAGGTCTGTCTCAAAATTCGTTGTTTTGTCTTTATATACCCCTCTCTTTGATCGGCTCTAGGTAAAAATGTTGATTACTAACTAATTTTCTGATTGGCTTTGGTCGGTGTCTCGGTGTGACGTGTCACTTTTTGACAGTTGATAACGGCTTTTCCTAACCGTCGAATGTCGTGGTGGTAACTAGTTGTCGTTCTTGTTATTATTTATAAACAGTTTCTCGATGTACATTTTTAGAATGATGCTAACATTTCTCCCGCACTAAATACAGTTGCGATTGGGTTAATATTACTATCAAATTAAAGATTGTTCTTTTTCCTTTAATTTGATATCACTCGTTCTCGAATTAGTTTCACTTTGACCGACATTGTTATAAAACCAACGTTCGGGTACATTATTCTTACTGTCGTCTGCTCTTTATGAGTCGCCGATTTTACACTTTTGGTTAACCTTGCTTGTATTCACATAACATTTTATTAATCAAATGTTTATGCGCGAACACCATTAATGCTGTACTGACGTTTTTTTTGCTGAACATTACTTGTACACCTTAACTCTATACATTGTAATAAATGATCCTACTGACTATGACATTTCGTTTCACGCTAATTTGTTTTAAGCTACTGTTTAACAATTAAAATTATGATTAAACCTATTGTTTTAATAACATTTTTTGTTATGTCAAGGCATAACCATAGTTCTGTGCATTTTAGTTTACCCTTGTGATAATCCTCGATAGCCGTTTTACTGACTAATGTTTGGTCTAAGCTTGCTAAGGCATATCGCCTACATTGAAATTTGGCCCTAATAATGCCTATTGGTTCTCAATTCGGTAAATTGTGGAGACATCTTATTTGTATAAGATTCTCTTTTATAAATAGTTCTCTTTTCTAACAGGTATATTTGATGTTGAAATACATCTTAGTTCTCACTATGTAGCCATTGTTAACATTAGTTTTGGCATTCATAATCTACTGGTCATTGTCACATCTAGCATCAGCAAAATGCTGATTTTGCTTTCACAGTATTTAACTGCTCATTAGTTCATTTTTTGTTTACAAATGACATTCGGTTTACATCAACTATTTACTGAATTGACAGCTGAATGTAAATTTATTCTGTCCATTAGTTCGTTTTCGTCTCAGTCTAGTTGTAGTGTCAAACAACCCTTGGGTTACTGTTTCATGTGGCACTTCTGCTTCATTCTTCTTTCTTGGTTTCTTCTTTCTTGTTTATTTCTACTATTATATACCTATTTACATGGTTGTTCTGTTTTTATAAAATCTGATAACATACACTTAGGTTAGGTGACATCTTGTGATGTTACAATATATATATATTTTGTGATGTTTTCAATTTGTTTCTTCTGCAAGTAGATAATATTGTATATTCTTTTTTTTTTTTTTTTAATTACTGCAAGAAACATCGAGTTACTTATATAGAAAATGATATATATATATATATATATATTGTAACGGTACATAACCCAGTCCCAATAAATGATAACTCTTGTACTACCATAAAGGTCAGAAATGGGTAAACTATAACTAGCTGAAAATTAAGTTGTATCACTAAACATTATAAACAATATTGAAGTGATATATAGTGACAAGTGAGTTATAGTGTACCCAGTGAGGTAATAAGTGAAGGTGAAGGGAACTTCTTACAGAATTGTCTGTAGATGTGAGAATTATAGACTATAATAGTAGACTATGATGCTACCAACTAATTATGTATTTTGTTTAGTTATTGTAGAATTTATATTGTGTAGGCAACAAAATTTAGTACCTATGTTAATTTTATATTTAATAAAATAATTGTGTTATTATATAAGTTAACCCAGGGTTTTTAAAAAAATAAAAGATTTAAATATCAGATGATAATAAAAATTAAAATAATACTGTATGAGGGAAATGGCAGAAGAAAATAGTGCAGTGTAAGAATACTATAATAGATTAATAAGTAATATATAAATTCATTTAAAGTTAATAATAATATTAAAGACTTATATCTAAAGTTATAAGAAAATAAACAAAAAACTATTATGTAAATCAAATTGGGAAAGAAACCAAAATTAAAAGGAATTATTTTTCGGTAAATCAAAAATAAATTTTTAATAATTACAAACCGCCTATATACTAAAAAGTAAATAGCAGCACCAATAAAAAAGGATATAAAAATTATGGGTTACTAAGAGTAACGAAATAACAAGTATTGTTTAATCGAATTTGAGATTGAAAACCGTCCGGTTGAAGAAATGATGAGATAAAAATTGTATTAAAAAATCCTTTAGAAATCTTTTGAACAGCACAAAATGGTTACAAAATTTAAATAACAGTATAAACATTATGTACCACTACCTTAATTATCAAAGGTAACTTGCTATACTCCATAATAAAAGTGAAAAACCATTTGGAAGATCAGGCCTAGCCTAGCCGCGTTTCGAGTTTTTTTGACGAGATAGTATCTGACAGACGGTCATGAAATTACAAAACAACTAAGAACACCACCTGAGAAACAGCTTCACACAAGTAAGAACTTCGAGAAGAGAGGTAATATAAACAGTTCTTTTAATATTTAACAAAGAAAATTCAAATCAAATTTTCATTCAGTACAAAAACTGTCAAAGTGTAATCACATGTTTTAATAAAAAACAATCTGCTCTCTTACGGACAAATCCGGAATTACGTACTAAGAGAAAAAACAAATTTTCGAAGTTTTTCTATTTTGTAAAGCGTAGTATAATTATCCATTTCTGACCATCTCATAACACAAAGAACTTACCCTTAACCCTGGGGAAATAAATAAAAGAATTATATGTTGATTGATGTTTAAATAAAAGGTAAAATTGTAAAATCGGTCAAAACCAGATTTATGACAATTCCATGTTTACTCAATGAAGTCGATATCATGTACTAGTTAATGAAAATATCGATTGTAATATTTGTATTTTGGCGGAAGAGAAAAACCAATAATATTATAAATAAATATTATTGAGAAATGATATTGAATAATAAAATGTGTTTCCTTTATTGTAGTGGGTAGTTGTAGTAGATTTCAGAAAAAATAAGAAGAGGACGATCCACCAGGTCGTATTCAGCAACAGTGTCGTTTGGTTAACCTATATTTTTGGAGACTAATGTCAAAATCAGCTGATTCGGTTCACGGCAAATATTTGAAAAATTAAGAAATCGTCTACTCCGAGGGTAAACAAACGGTACTTGCTCTCTCTTCAAAAGAAGGCTAAACAACTTCCCTACTTGACCCAAATCACACACACTCGATTTCTGCTTTGTTTGGGTAACATTACCACCAACTTTATTTAAACCTCAGTCTTTATAATTCATAAGTGGCGATTGCTAAGAGGTGTTCTGACCGATCCGAGACTGTAAAAAAGACGGACGTCACACACACACCTAAAATAGTAGCTACGTTACAATATATATATATAATTTGTGATGTTATTCAATTTGTTTCTTCTGCAAGTAGTATAATTTCGTATATTCTTTTTTTAATACCTGACACACGTTTCACTGAAAAATATCAGTATCATCAGAGGTTTGTAAGTAAATTAATAACAATCAAAATAATTCTATTAATATAAAAATTAACGAATAATCGAATTTGTATCGATTTTAATGTAAAATAACAGATAATCGATTTAAGTCGATTAGTTAATGATTGTTTTAATGTTTATTTTCTTCAGTAACTGCTTTCTCGGTTATATTTAAAAATTTGTTGTTTATATTTTATTCATTTTTATTTATTTTTGGTAAATTTATAATTTTAAATAGATCGTCTTGTTTTGTTTTTATTTGGGTTTGTTCTTTAATTAATAAATTATTGTTATTGTGTTTGTAAATGTTAAGATTTTCCCAAATATTCATTTTTTGACCTTTTTGTATGTTTTTAATTAATTTTATATTTTCAATGTTTGGAAATTGGTGGTTATTATTTAGATAATGTGTGGCTAAATTAGATTTATAAATATTTGGTTTTAAATATGCATTGCGGTGTTGAAGGAATCTATCTAGTAGTTTTTTTTTTGTTTGGCCCACGTAAAATTTATTGCAATCTAGACATTCTATTTTATATATTCCATTTTTATTGTGAGTATTGGATTTAGTTTCAGGTTTTATTTTATTAAACATTATATTATCTGTATTATAAGATATTTTGAAATTAGTATCTTTAAATATTTTATTTAGTTTTTGAGTTATATTTCCGTAATAAGTGAAGGTTGTATATTTTATATTATTATTAATAGGTGAATTTTTAAATGTAGTGTTCTTGGGAATTTTATTAGTGATTTTCTGTTTAATTTTATTTTCTAATATATTAATAGTTTTTATTTTGTATCCATTTTTAACTGCTATTTGTTGGATAATATTTCATTCTTTGTTTCTTTGTTATTTAATGGGATCCTAAGCATTTGGTAAATCATGGAATTAAATACTGCCATTTTATGTTGGGGAGGATGGTTAGAATTATTTGTTATTACTAAATCAGTTTGAGAAGGTTTCCTGTATATTGAGTATTCAAAATTTGTTTCATTTTTCTTTATTGTTAAGTCTAAATAATTTAATTTATTATTAGATTCTTCTTCTAACGTGAATTTTATTTTGGAATGTAAATTATTTATATATATAGTGTATGTGTATATATTGTAACGTAATCGCTTCTGACCAACTGCGGGTTTATAGTTAATTCAGCCCCAAAGTTGAGTTCGCCATTCTGTAACGTAATTGTGAGGTGTCTCGTTTATAAATTAAGCTTTCGCAATTAAGCCCACGTTAGTACGTCATTCTGTAACGTAATCTTCAAAGGTGGAACGTCCGTCTTTTGAAAGTCTCGGAGCGGTCAGAGTACCTTTTTGCGATTGTCACTTATGAATTATATTTATTAATGTTCAAAGCGATTGGATTTGATTTTTACCAAACAAAACAGGAATCGAGTGTGTGTGATTTGGGAGAGATTAAGGAAGTTATTTAATCTTAGTTAGAAGGGAGAGTAAGAACAAAGTTGTTACACCCGGAGTATACAATTACTTATTTTTAAATATTCGCTGTTCATAAGACCAGCTGATTTTGACATCAACCTCAAAATGTTAGGTTAAACAAACACCACTGTTCGGTGATACTCCCCGGCGGATCGTCCTCTTCTTGGCTTCCTGAAAATCTATAACAACTACCCTCTACAATAAAGAATACACATTTGATTATTTATAATAAAATATTCAGAGTATTTATTTATGTAATACACTGATTTCCTCTTCTTCCAGTACACAAGTATTATAATCGATTTTTTCTGTCAACAATACATTGGATCGATTTAATTAGGTAAACATTTGAATTATAATAAAACATATTTTTATTATAATTTTATCCTTGATTAGACATTAAACAATAAATAATTCATTTTATTAATTTCCCCAGGGTTAAGGGTAAGTTCTTTGTGTTATGAGACGGTCAGAAATGAATAATTATATACTACGCTTTACAAGAGAAAAATAATAAATTTCGAATTTTTTGGTTTTTTCCGTAGTATGTAGTTCCGGATTTGTCCGCTAGAGTACAGATTATTTCTTTATTATACACATAGAATCATTTACGAAATATTGGAACTGCACAACGATTCGACCTGAGGATTTCTTGGTTAACAATTATTAATAAAGTTTATTTTTACCTCTTTTCTCGAAGTGTTTACTTGAATGGGTGTGTTTCTAGTGTTGGAGTTCTAGTTGTTTTGTAATTTTGTTGAATGTCCATAAGATACAATCTCGCCAAAATCTCGAAGTGTGGTCCAGCTAGGCCAGATCTGGTAATTGGTTATTTCACTTTTTTATTGGGTAAAGCACGTTATAGTTGATATCTGAAGGAGTTCGAACATAAGGTGGATACTACGAGTTAATTTTTTATTCGGTTTGGCACTGTTTCTGAAAGTTTTTGTATGGTTTTATTAAACTTTTTTATGGCATTACTATTTCTCAAACGAACGGTTTCCAATCGTTTTAACAATTAATTCATATCTTGTTATACTGTTACTCTTAGTAACCAATAATTTTTATATCATTTTTTATTGGTGCATCTATATACTTTTGAGTATATAGGCTGTTTTTAATTATTATAAATTTATTTCTTATTTATAGAAAAATAATCCTTTTTCAATTTGGTTTATTATCCAATTTGATTTATTTGAGGTTTTTCCTTTTATTTCCTCTTAATTTTGTATATAGGTCTTTAATATTTTTATTTCCTTTAATTGAATTTATATATTATTTATTAATTTCTTATAGTATCCTTACACTGAACTATTTTCTTCTGCCATTTTACACATACAGTATTATTTTATTTTTTATTATTATTTTATATTTAACTCTTTTATATTTAACCCTGGGTTATCTTATATTCAAACATAATTATTCTATTAAATATAAAATTAAACCTAGGTACTAAATTTTAGTTGCCTACACAATACAAATCATACAATATTTAAACAAAACACATAATTGGTTAGTAGCAATATAGTCTAGTATTATAATCAATTGTTTCTACATCTACAGCATAAGTCTGTGAGATGCTCCCTTCAAAGTCACTTATTTACTCACTGGGTACACTATAACTCACTTTGTACACTTTATATCAATTAAGTATAGTTTATAATGTTTTGTGGTATAAAGTAATTTAGAGCTAGGTATATTATACCCATTTCTGACCTTTATAGTGGGGTGATTATGTTATCATTTTTGGGACTGGGTTATGTAACGTTACATAAAGCCCCCCCCACTAGAACAAATTTATTTTCGTTTTACTTGTTTCAAAATAAATTGTTGACTTCTTCAATCTTCATAGTATCTTCCTTCATTTCAGACTGGTTATATACCTGTTATTCGGTTAAATGGCAATTGCTGTTTTCCTACACAACTCTCTCTCTCTCTTGGAGGTATTCGTTAATGATTTATTTCTCTGGGTAGTGGTACTTCCACATTTTACTTGATAAGGACTGGTCACACTAATCATAAAAAACTTGTTTTAACACTTATTTTCTTATTTACTTCTATAAATTCACTTTCTCAATTAAGCTTCTGTCTGCTATCTTCCTTCTATTTTCTTCATCTATACTTCTGGAATCCAATATCACTCTTTTCAGCTATTTTATAATTATCCCTTAAATATTCAATTTCCCTAACATTTTTCCCTATCCTGTGCGGTGGTTCAGTTCGGGTGGCCACTTTTGGGTCCATACTCCGCTGTCCATCCTTACACCTTCTGAGACCAGGGGAACATCATCCCTGCTCAGGAAAATTATTGCCGGAACATTTCTACGGTCAATTCGTTATAATAAAAAATTACAAGTAGTCGATTAGCGACTAACACTAAACACTTTTGGGATTCTTCATACTGTTGCTGTTTGCATTTAATTATATATTTCCTTTTCTTCTTGATTCCTTCTTCTTTTCCGTTAACTAATAGCATATAACATTATTGATAGGCATTATTTTAAAATCCTTTTAACTTTCCTTCTTGTGACATATTTTCTCTGTATCATTTCTTCTTATGTCATCTTCAATTCTGAGAAATCCTAAATTATAGTTGTATTAATTATCATCCTCCTTCAGCTTCATTGTAGTCATTAAATTATTCTTCTTCTTATTTGAGCACATTACCATCAATTGTTTTTATTTATTTATTTTTTCTTCTGTTCGTTACCATCAAAAATATTATTTTTTCTATCATTCCATTTTAAATCAGGTCTTTGTAAATATTATTTAATCATCTGTTCTCTTTTTCTTGGTGGTTTGTCTTTTTATTTTAAATTATATTGTTTCGAAATATTTGAAGTAAGTGGTACTTACATAATTTTTATTAAATCATATTGTTCCTGAATAAATATTTAGTAAGTTGTTCTTACAGTTTTTTGAACTTTGGGGTTTTAGTCTTTTTATTTTAAATTATATTGTTTCGAAATAACTTGAGTAAGTTGTCCTTACAGTTTTTTAGAATTTTGGGGTTTTATTTCCAATGGGTTGCTTGGTCGGTTTTTAAAAATTCAGTCCCCTTTTTCCTGGTTGGTTATTATTTAGGTTAACCATGGTCCATTAATTCAGGTACTCACTGCTCTCGGATTACTGGGGTGTTCGTAATTAATTCTCTCCTTGATAATCTTCTTACCATCCGGCTCTCCCACTTTTCTGCTATGAAACCTTCATTTAAGTACGGGTCTTCCGTCATTGTTAGTTCCTCTCTAACTAACAGGTATTGTACCTCCTCTGACATAACATATTCCCTCATTTTTAATAGCATTCCATTCTCTTTGACCTCTGTATTATTTACCCAACGTTTTGCTGATATATTTCGTATTAAAAATATAGCTGATGTTGTCAGATATGCTTCGACCGTGGCTATATTTAAGTAATATTTAAATCTATTTAAGTTTTTCTTTATTATTTTATGGTGGTTTACCTTGGCCATTTTTATAAAGTTTTTCCTATAATTCATACTTTTACTTAACTCCCTTCGCTCATTAATGGTGATGTTAAATGCACTAATTAATCCACCCTTCCTCATCTCCAATTCTTCTTTCGTGTTCAATATTTTCTTTCTACCTATTTTTCTTATTTTCTTGATATTCTCTTCCATGGTTTGAATATCCTTTTTGTTGTGGTTATTTTTATTTTCAGAGAATGTTACATCTTGGTATTCTCTAATTTCTATTTCCTTCCTGCTTTCTTCCGTATTCGGATTTACTTTAAGACCTTCGGAAGTGCTGTTTAATGTTTCATCCAAATCCTTGAAACTAATTTCCATTTTCTTATTTGTCTCCTCCTTGTATGTATCTGCTTTTTGGCTAAGTGTGTTACTGATCATGTCAATTTTCTCATGAATTTGTTCTATATTTTTGTTATTTTCTTCAAATTTGGTATTCATATCTTCCCTTTGACCGTTAATAATTTCTCTCAATTCATTGTATTGTTCATTCATGGTTTGTCTGAGATCTCCATGAATGGTCTCAATTTTTTTCGTTTAGTTGTTTGACTAAACTTTCCTGAATACTATCCATTTTCTCATTGGTTTGCTTGTTTTGTTTCTTTGAAGTTTCCTCCTGTTTTCTAAAATTTTCATCTATTTTATTAAATTTTTCACTCAAGGTTTCATTTTGTTTCCTTGAGTTTTCATCTATTTTGTCAAATTTCTCCTCCTGTTTCCTAAACTGTTCTTTTGAGTTTTCCAATATTATTCTCAACATCTCATGCATGCTCATGTCTTCTTTTTGGGCGGATCTATCTAGTTGATCCCCTTGAGCATCTTCTTCGACTATTTCCTTTTCCGTGTCTGTGATTACTTCGGTTTCTTCTTTATCACCCATTGGTTGTTCCATTTCATTGTCCGTAACTATTTCTATCTCTCATTCCTGTCCACCTTCTTCCTTCTCCTTTTCTTCTGCCCTCTTCTTCGATCTGTCTCTGGTATTATGCATTTCTTGTTTTCTCATAACTGCCGACGATAATTAGGTTTTTTGTTATATTATTTTGTTAAATATCTCAAAATTCTTTTCTAATTACAGCCCTTTTACGTTGAGCGCCATTTTGTAATGTAATCGCTTCTGACCAACTGCGGGTTTATAGTTAGTTCAGCCCCAAAGTTGAGTTCGCCATTCTGTAACGTAATGCTTCTTTGTGAGGTGTCTCATTTATAAATTAAGCTTTCCCAATTAAGCCCCACGTTAGTACGTCATTCTGTAACGTAATCGTCAAAGGTGGATCGTCCGTCTTTTGAAAGTCTCGGAGCGGTCAGAGTACCTTTTTGCGATCGTGACTTATGAATTATATTTATTAATGTTCAAAGCGATTGGATTTGATGTTTACCAAACAAAACAGAAATCGAGTGTGTGTGATTTGGGAGAGATTAAGGAAGTTGTTTAATCTTAGTTAGAAGGGAGAGTAAGAACAAAGTTGTTACACCCGGAGTATACAATTACTTATTTTTAAATATTCGGTGTTCAGACCAGCTGATTTTGACATCAACCTCAAAATGTTAGGTTAAACAAACACCACTGTTCGGTGATACTCCCCGGCAGATCGTCCTCTTCTTGGCTTCCTAAAAATCTATAACAACTACCCTCTATAATAAAGAATACACATTTGATTATTTATAATAAAATATTCAGAGTATTTATTTATGTAATACACTGATTTCCTCTTCTTCCAGTACACAAGTATTATAATCGATTTTTTCTGTCAACAATACATTGGATCGATTTAATTAGGTAAACATTTGAATTATAATAAAATATATTTTTATTATAATTTTATCCTTGATTAGACATTAAACAATAAATAATTCATTTTATTAATTTCCCCAGGGTTAAGGGTAAGTTCTTTGTGTTATGAGACGGTCAGAAATGAATAATACGCTACGCTTTACAAGAGAAAAATAATAAATTTCGAATTTTTTGGTTTTTTCCGTAGTATGTAGTTCCGGATTTGTCCGCTAGAGCAGCGTTCCGCAACCGGTGTGCCGCGGCACAATAGTGTGCCGTCACAAGGTGAAAGGTGTGACGCGAACTTTTACTTATTATTGTAATAAATTAATTGTCGATTTTAAGTAAGAAGGTACTTGTTTATTCTTTAATACATGCTGATAACTGTTATATTTTCATAGAAATTAAACGTAATTTATTTATTCAATATTGTTTTATAGTTTGCTTATCTTAAGTTATTTGTATTCTCGCCTGAAATATTGGGCCGGTTTGATGGGTTACAGGCGGCAAGCTTTGTGTTCACCGCAAAGGTATGAGTAGAGTTATTTACTTAAAATTCGTATTTTATACAGTGAATTAAAGTTAATAAATTCTTAATAAATGCACGAGTCTATTCCTGTTTTATATTAATAATAATAATAATAACAATAATGATAATAATAATACTAATAATAATAATTATTATTATTATTATTATTGATTACATAACGACGTAATATTTCGTAATTATATTAAGATTCATATGATTTTGAGGGGACAGACATTTTGGTGTGCCGTGTTGAGTCTAGGTCCGTCTGGGGTGTGCCGTGAGTAAAAAAAGGTTGCGGAACACTGCGCTAGAGTACAGATTATTTCTTTATTATACACATGGAATCATTTACGAAATATTGGAACTGCACAACGATTCGACCTGAGGATTTCTTGGTTAACAGTTATTAATAAAGTTTATTTTTACCTCTTTTCTCGAAGTGTTTACTTGAATGGGTGTGTTTCTAGTGTTGGAGTTTTAGTTGTTTTGTAATTTTGTTGAATGTCCATAAGATACAATCTCGCCAAAATCTCGAAGTGCGGTCCAGCTAGGCCAGATCTGGTAATTGGTTATTTCACTTTTTTATCGGGTAAAGCACGTTATAGTTGATATCTGAAGGAGTTCGAACATAAGGTGGATACTACGAGTTAATTTTTTATTCAATTTGGCACTGTTTCCGAAAGTTTTTGTATGGTTTTATTAAACTTTTTTATGGCATTACTTTTTCTCAAACGAACGGTTTCCAATCGTTTTAACAATTAATTCATATCTTGTTATACGGTTACTCTTAGTAACCAATAATTTTTATATCATTTTTTATTGGTGCATCTATATACTTTTGAGTATATAGGCTGTTTTTAATTATTATAAATTTATTTCTTATTTATAGAAAAATAATCCTTTTTCAATTTGGTTTATTATCCAATTTGATTTATTTGAGGTTTTTCCTTTTATTTCCTCTTAATTTTGTATATAGGTCTTTAATATTTTTATTTCCTTTAATTGAATTTATATATATATATATATATATATATATATTGTAACCAAATAATTATATGGGGTTATTTCCTTTATTCTTAAGGCCCCACGTTGTTTAAAATAAAGTTTAAATTACGTTTAAAAGCCACACTGTTGGGTTCCAATTTGTAATAAAATAAAAGTGTTGCTGTTGTTATTTAAAATTATGTTTATGTTTAAAATATTAAAGGTCGTGATTAAATAAAATCTAATTATGTGTGAAATATCATTTAGATGTTGTAATCGTTGAAGGTTACTAACTTTGTAAAGCGATTTAAAATGTAACATTCAAGGTTACTCACAGTGTGTTTACAGTTGTGTAATTATACTTGTCTGAAAAGAATTCCCTTATATGAAATAAATAAAATAGTTGGGTTGATAATATTTAAATACTAAGTTTGCTTAGATTTAAAAATAAAGTACAATAGTTGGTCGCTTGAAGATGATGGTCGTCTTGTTGATGCTGACCGTGAAACTTCTCCTCCAGGTTGCTGATAGTCTAAGTACGTTACGTCTCGTAATGTCTGGACAATATAATAAACAAAATATACTTTCACGTACCTGGTCGTGTTTTCTAGAAGTTCTAGTATAAGCTGTCAACTCAGTTTACAAACACCAACTTACTTTAGTTGCAAGGTTAGATTGCCTTGGTTGTTAGTGGGCGCCACACGGATTTATTTTAGGGAAAATCCCGTGTAAAACCCACAAATAGAATCACTGATTGATTTAAAAATTTAAAATAATTGTTTATCACCTTTGTGGCAATGCTATTCCAAAATATTAAAATACAACTGAAGGTTGTTTGAGTTTTCTAAATAAAATATTTAATTATCAGATAGAAATAAATCAAGTCGAGTTATGCTGTTAATAATGGGTTTTATTTACACCCTTATAGAGAATTCCAAAAAAAACAAATATAATTAAAATATACAAAGTTGTACAATTGTCAATAAGTTATTATATGCCTTATACGGCTTGCTCAGAGCACAAGTTATAAATCTGGCTAAGTCCAGATGTTGTTTATTTTTAATAGTAATATTATTAAAATCTCAGATGTAAATTCTTTGAGACACGAAAAAGAAAGTTATGCCTACACAATATCTAACGATTTGCTGATAAAATATTGATTGATAATGTTTTGAGGTTACTTTCATTAAGTAAACAAATAAAAATGACCTGTTGATAGGTCGTGCGTTCATCAACGCTTGCTTTTTGATTTACAAAATTTACCATGTGAGAACACTTATAACTAGCATACAGCTTAATTCATAATAACAAATTCATACAATAAATTGAGACATGGTGTAATCTTGAAATGTTTCTGTGTTTTGCGTCAGTACAGATCAGTGTAGAAAAATGTACAGGTTATGGCGCTCAGATAAAAAATGAATAATGATTGCACTGTTACCTTTTGGTTTTAATTATTTAATTAAAACTCATTAACCACTTCGGTAATCGGATTATAATGATTACCGGGTTTTGCACAACACACGCACCAGAACAGAGTATTGCGATCCTCTTCTGACTTAATGGATCATGAATGATATTAATTAATTACTTTCAGTTCATTATTTCCCGCACTAAATTGAAATAATACTGCACATAATCACTATTGTTTTCTGTAGATTAATTTGAAGTAGTTGTTTCTTGGTGTTGAGCTATTTTCTTCGATGTATTATGTTGATGACGCTAACAATTATTAAAAATGTTGATATGGTGAGCACACGTCCCGTGCTGTATGAAGTTGGTAAAGTGTCTGTTGAGAAACGCTTGCGTCCCCTTATATACTCTCCTTGTCGATCGGTCTTAGGTAAAAATGTTAATTACTAACTAATTTTGTGATTGGTTCTTGCAGGTGTGTTGAGTATGACGTATTTTTATTTTGGCCGTTAAAAACTGGTTTCCAACCGCCAAACTCTGAAATGATTGACAGCTCGTCGTTGTTGTTGTTATTAGCATCCAGATTTCTGATGCTTTTTTGGTAAATGATGCTAACATCTTTCCCGCACTTAATACAGTTGCGATTGGGTCGATATCGTCATCAAATTAAAGATCATTTTGTCCTCTTTAATTTGATATCACTCGACATCGAATTAATTTCACTTTGACCGACATTGTTATAAAATCAATGTTCGGGTACACTATTTTTCACTGTCGTCTGTTTACCTGAATCGACGATTTTACACTTTGGTTAATATTGTTTGTGTTCACATAGCATTTTATTACTCAAACGTTTATGTGGGAACACCATTAACTCTGTACTGACCTTTTTTACTGAACATTATGAGTACACCTAAACTTTATACATTGTAATGAACGATCCTTATTACTATGACATTTCGTTTTACGCTAACTCGTTCTATTCAAATACTTAACAATTGAATTATGATTAAATATATTGTTTTAATAATGTTTTATGCTATATTGGAGCATAACAATTGTTTTGTGTATTTAATTTACACTTACGTTACCTCCCAATAATCAACTCGCTGATTAATAGATGTCTTTTTTCTTATTAAATCATTTAGTTGGCATTACATAATTTTCTATCCTTTGGTGTGATAGATCTAGTTCTTTTTCACAAGTAACAAATAATTTGGCTTATATCTTAATCCTACACACTTTTGTAACTCAATAGGGCAAATTGATTAGTTATAGTCAATTAGTTACCTTCAATAATTTGGAGCTTAATATGTGATTCTGTTAAACCTTAAATGAGTTTGTTTATAGTAATTATTTTTTGAACATATATATTTTTTGTTTATACCCTAAACATTCGGGTGATAATTGTCGCCTACTACTACATATTATGTGTTCTTAAGAGTAATCATTTCTTTCATAGTTGATATACATGGGGTTATTTGTGCCTTTCCACTCTATTGCTAATATTACATGTTCGGGACATCTGACATACGTTCAGTACTAATAGTTTTGGATATACCTTCCTATCAGGCGGTTCTTCCACTTGGCGGCTACCAGATAGTCATTGGCTCCCCGTTTCCTTGCCTTCTTCCTCTCATCATCTTTGGTATCCCTGTGTCCATTGTACTCTGGGCCTTGGCTATTATTGATGTCTGGCCCTTCTTCTAATCCGGGTTGACCTCCGTTCATTTCCTGGTTGGATTCTTCCATCGCTTGGTCCCTCTTCTTCCGCATTTCCCTTCTTCTTTGGGCGTACCCTTCAATGAGCTGGTCCAGTTGTTCTTGATAATTTTCCTTCTTCCTGTGAAGCTTCTTTTTTCTAGGAGTATTCACTTTAAATACCTCATTGTTTATAACCTTCTCCGTCATAACATAGTCACTGGCATGTAACGTTGTCTTAATCGTTCCGTCATCTGGGTTATTAATTAAATAGTTTAATGGTTGGTTATTCATTAAGGAATCAATTGACCTTGTTTGGTGTATTTCATTTGTTGGTATATTTAATTTAATTGGATTCTTAATTAATTTTTTACCCACGGTTTTATGGTGATTTACTTTTAATATTCTTATGAAGTCCTGTTCATACTTCTTACCGTTGATTCTTGCTCTATGACGACTAATTGGGTTGTCCACGACATTAATTAATCCATTCCTAGTCATCTCTAATATTTCCTTTGTAACCCTCGTCTTCTCAGGGCGTATTATCCCTTTTATTTTCGCCTCCTTTTCTTCCGTTTTCTTAATTATTTTGTTCCTTTCTTTATGGATTTTAATTTTCGAACTCACTAGTTCGGTGGTTTTATTTCTGGGTAATTTTCTTGTCTCCACTTGCTCCTCACACATGGGTAGATCCTCTTGTTCTAAGCCTTCATTCTCGGCTAATAACTCTTCCGCTTCTTTAACTACCTGAGTGTTTTCTATACTTCCGGTATTGATCTCCTTATCTCTGTCAAGTTCATTTTGAACTAATAATGTATTCGAGTCCGGTTGCTTTTCTGCCGGTTCATCATTAGTTTCCATTTCTTCCCTCCATTGTTGGATGATTTCTTCTCTCCATGATCTGATATCGTTCATCATTTCCTCTCTTGCCTTCTCAAAGCTATTCTCTACGGGGTGGGGGAACTGTTTCTCCCTACATTCCATCATCATCTTCTGGAAACTTAGCAGCTCCGTCGATGCTATTTCCTTAGGTTGGTTTTTTATGGTGTCACTTGCATTTACCTCCCCTTCAGGCGTTTTTGTGTCCGACGTTTCCATTACTCCTTCATTTTCTGTCTTCGAGTTTATATTGGTATGTTCGACATTCACGGTCGGTGCGTCATCGCTTACCATCCCTTGGACTGCTTCCTCATTCTCTTCCGTCGTGTCGTTAACTCTATTCACCCTTTGGTAGGGGGTTTTTATGTTCTCGTTAGTGATTTCACTGTGTTCACTTGTAGATCCGTATAGTTCATTATGGTCCTTCCTTGTTATTGTTTCGGTCTCTGGGTCAGCTATTAACACTTCCTCCTCTTTTTCACCATTATTGACGTCTTGTTCTGGGACATCTTTAGTCATATTTTCTTGTGGTGGTTCCATGGATTCCTTCTGGCTATGGTCGTCTTCAATTTTGTCGTTAGTATTTTTCCCATTCTTCATTAAGTCTTCTCCTATCTGTCTCTTCTCGTTTTTTAACTTCTTGGCATTCTTCAATTCTTCTTCGAACGCTTCCCTCCGTTTACGCTCTTCTTCTCGTCTCTCACTCTGGCGTCTTATTTCCTCTTCCTCCTGCTGTGCTGCTCGGCTATAGAATAATTCTTCATTTTGTCTTATCTTATTGTCTCTTAGTTCTCTTTCTACTGCTTCTTTTCTACTACGCTCATCTTCCCATCTCTGGTAACGGTAGTCCCTCTTCTCCTCGTTTCGCCATGTTGGTTGGTTATTATACCATCTTGTATTCCGGTTCCTCCTTGGTAGTGGGGTTTCCCATTCGTGGAGTCTTGCAAAGCCTTCTTCCCTCTTACTTCTTAATTGGTCTGACTCCTCTTTTATCCATCTCTTCTCCTCTTCCATTTTTCGGTTCAGTTCTTCACCATCGATTTTCAATATTCTGTATATTTGGTCCCAGTCTACTCTCTCCCTTCTCCTTCTATTTCCCCGGTACATCTTTGTTTCAGTTGACTTTGTATATATTATTGTCTGTGTAGGTAAGGCGTGGTTGTTCTTTCGTCTCTACCGGGCTGATATAAAATATAAAACATATTTTTATTTAATATTTTTTAAGCCACACTAGTTGGTGCGCCAATTTGTCACCAAATATTTTTTTTATGGGGTTATTTGTTTTATTCTTAAGGCCCCGCGTTGTTTAAAATAAAGTTTAAATTACGTTTAAAAGCCACACTGTTGGGTTCCAATTTGTAATAAAATAAAAGTGTTGCTGTTGTTATTTAAAATTATGTTTATGTTTAAAATATTAAAGGTCGTGATTAAATAAAATCTAATTATGTGTGAAATATCATTTAGATGTTGTAATCGTTGAAGGTTACTAACTTTGTAAAGCGATTTAAAATGTAACATTCAAGGTTACTCACAGTGTGTTTACAGTTGTGTAATTATACTTGTCTGAAAAGAATTCCCTTATATGAAATAAATAAAATAGTTGGGTTGATAATATTTAAATACTAAGTTTGCTTAGATTTAAAAATAAAGTACAATAGTTGGTCGCTTGAAGATGATGGTCGTCTTGTTGATGCTGACCGTGAAACTTCTCCTCCAGGTTGCTGATAGTCTAAGTACGTTACGTCTCGTAATGTCTGGACAATATAATAAACAAAATATACTTTCACGTACCTGGTCGTGTTTTCTAGAAGTTCTAGTATAAGCTGTCAACTCAGTTTACAAACACCAACTTACTTTAGTTGCAAGGTTAGATTGCCTTGGTTGTTAGTGGGCGCCACACGGATTTATTTTAGGGAAAATCCCGTGTAAAACCCACGAATAGAATCACTGATTGATTTAAAAATTTAAAATAATTGTTTATCACCTTTGTGGCAATGCTATTCCAAAATATTAAAATACAACTGAAGGTTGTTTGAGTTTTCTAAATAAAATATTTAATTATCAGATAGAAATAAATCAAGTCGAGTTATGCTGTTAATAATGGGTTTTATTTACACCCTTATAGAGAATTCCAAAAAAAACAAATATAATTAAAATATACAAAGTTGTACAATTGTCAATAAGTTATTATATGCCTTATACGGCTTGCTCAGAGCACAAGTTATAAATCTGGCTAAGTCCAGATGTTGTTTATTTTTAATAGTAATATTATTAAAATCTCAGATGTGAATTCTTTGAGACACGAAAAAGAAAGTTATGCCTACACAATATCTAATGATTTGCTGATAAAATATTGATTGATAATGTTTTGAGGTTACTTTCATTAAGTAAACAAATAAAAATGACCTGTTGATAGGTCGTGCGTTCGTCAACGCTAGCTTTTTGATTTACAAAATTTATCATGTGAGAACACTTATAACTAGCATACAGCTTAATTCATAATAACAAATTCATACAATAAATTGAGACATTGTGTAATCTTGAAATGTTTGTGTTTTGCGTCAGTACAGATCAGTGTAGAAAAATGTACAGGTTATGGCGCTCAGATAAAAAATGAATAATGATTGCACTGTTACCTTTTGGTTTTAATTATTTAATTAAAACTCATTAACCACTTCAGTAATCGGATTATAATGATTACCGGGTTTTGCACAACACACGCACCAGAACAGAGTATTGCGATCCTCTTCTGACTTAATGGATCATGAATGATATTAATTAATTACTTTCTGTTCATTATTTCCCGCACTAAATTGAAATAATACTGCACATAATCACTATTGTTTTCTGTAGATTAATTTGAAGTAGTTGTTTCTTGGTGTTGAGCTATTTTCTTCGATGTATTATGTTGATGACGCTAACAATTATTAAAAATGTTGATATGGCGAGCACACGTCCCGTGCTGTATGAAGTTGGTAAAGTGTCTGTTGAGAAACGCTTGCGTCCCCTTATATACTCTCCTTGTCGATCGGTCTTAGGTAAAAATGTTAATTACTAACTAATTTTGTGATTGGTTCTTGCAGGTGTGTTGAGTATGACGTATTTTTATTTTGGCCGTTAAAAACGGTTTCCAACCGCCAAACTCTGAAATGATTGACAGCTCGTCGTTGTTGTTGTTATTAGCATCCAGATTTCTGATGCTTTTTTGGTAAATGATGCTAACATCTTTCCCGCACTTAATACAGTTGCGATTGGGTCGATATCGTCATCAAATTAAAGATCATTTTGTCCTCTTTAATTTGATATCACTCGACATCGAATTAATTTCACTTTGACCGACATTGTTATAAAATCAATGTTCGGGTACACTATTTTTCACTGTCGTCTGTTTACCTGAATCGACGATTTTACACTTTGGTTAATATTGTTTGTGTTCACATAGCATTGTATTACTCAAACGTTTATGTGGGAACACCATTAACTCTGTACTGACCTTTTTTACTGAACATTATGAGTACACCTAAACTTTATACATTGTAATGAACGATCCTTATTACTATGACATTTCGTTTTACGCTAACTCGTTCTATTCTACTACTTAACAATTGAATTATGATTAAATATATTGTTTTAATAATGTTTTATGCTATATTGGAACATAACAATTGTTTTGTGTATTTAATTTACACTTACGTTACCTACCAATAATCAACTCGCTGATTATTGCTTGGTCTAGGCGTTGTTAAGACATATCACTCATATTGGAATTTTGCCTTAACAACATTTATTGGTTCTCAATTCGGTAATTTGTTGAGGTACTTCACTTGTATAATATTCCCTCACACAAATGGTTTTTCTTTCTCATAAGTATATTTGATATTGAAATACATCTTTGTTCTCGCTTTGTAGCCATTGTTAATTTTAGTTTTTGGCATTCATAATTTACTAGTCATGGTTAAATTTATTATTAGCAAAATGTTAATTCTGATTTCACAGTATTCAGATTCTTATTGATTCACTTTTTATTTATATACAATATTCTGTTTACATTATCTACTGATTTGATTGACAGCTTAATGTAAATTTACTCTGTCCATCAGTTTGAGTTAGTCTTTGTCTGGTTGTAGTGTCAAACAGTATTTGGGTTTACTGTTTCATGTGGTACTTCTGCTTCATTCTTCTTCCTTGATTTCTCCTTTCTTGGTTATTCTTATTACTATATTCCCTATTTACATTGTTGTTATGCACTTCTAAAATCTGATAACATACATTTAGGTTAGGTAACATTTTGTTATGTTACAATATATATATATATATATATATATTACATTTAATATTTATAATGAATTTACCTCAAGATATTTGTTCCTTATTAGGAACATGTTTCTAATATAATAATATACTGTAAACAAAATAGAAATAAAATCAAATATAAAATAAAAACTGAACAATTAAGAATTAATCAAAATGAACAACACATAAATAATAACAACAACAAAAAATGGGCCACATTCACATACATAAATAATAAAATGACAAAACTAACAAAACTATTTAAAAACACAGATACAAAAATAGCATACAAAACTAATAAAAATAATTTACAAAAACTAAATAGCCCACACAACAATGATAATACAACAACTGACGGTATATACAAAATTGAATGCCAAGATTGCAATAAATGTTACATAGGACAAACAAAAAAACAGCTGAAAAAACGTTATTTTGAACACCTAAACGCATACAAGAAACCAGAAATATATAAATCCAATTTAGCCACACATGCAATAAACACAGGACATGAATTCCCAGACATAACCAATGTGACACTAATAAAACATATACCACACAAAGGCACCATAATGAACATTTGGGAAAATTTACAAATATACAAACATAAAACACAAAACAAACTAATACCTGAACAAATACAAATCAATACAAAACATGACACAATATTCAAAGCACTCGACACCGAAATACACAAAAAACTAACACATACACCACAATCACACACAATAAAACCAATTTGAAGTACCAGAAGCCAACAGGAAGCCACAATAATAATAGTCAACCAACACATATGTACTTCACCAGACACAAAAACCGGAAGGCTGAGGATGGGTACAAGATGGTACCCGAAACATGTTCCTAATAAGGAAAAAAATATCTTGAGGTAAATTCATTATAAATATTAACTGTATTATATACATCAAGAAACGGACTGTAGCAGAAAGTGACTGAATATATATATATGGATATTCATTTGGTGTAATATTTATATACAATTACTTGTACACACATGCTTATTATAAAAAAAATAACGATCATACAAGGCAAGAATAAGAAAGAAATAATTAGTGTACAAGATAAATTGAGAATGCATCTGGTTCAAAATTGATAAATACTTGTTTTATTTTATTTTTAGTTGTAGAGTACAAGCCAAGTGCGTAGGAAATGTTGTACAAAGAAACAGTAGGATATGTTGGTCACCTAAGAGAAAAACATAATTTCTTAATATGCAGGCTGTACCTAATTAGTGAAGTGTAGAAGATATGTCACTATAAGAGCTAATCAGTACTTATTTGTGGTTATAGCTTACTATGGTGAAAGAGATCACAACTTTAACAAAGTTTATCTGTTGCAAAGACCATCTTCCCTTTTGTAGGGAAACAAAACAACTTAAAGGAAATTTTGTTTGTTTTAAAAATCTCTTGACATTTTTCAACAAAATTTTCAGTTTTTTAGTTTTTAGTGGAAAATCAATTTCCAATGCCTTTTTACTAATGGGTGGTTACAGCTAGTAACTCGTTTGATGTTTTCAAAAGCAAATATTTGCAAATATAACTAAGAAGAGAAATTACCCTTATACATTTTTCTTGTTGTTCTATTTTTTTGAACTAATTTGACTATGCTATACAAGAACACAGCTGATAGAGATCTGCTGTTTTTTTTTTGTTAGTGTTTGGAGACAGAAATAAGGAAACTTGATTTTTGTACTGAATTTTTTAGCTTGTATATGATTCAATTAATGGTTTTTTTAAGGCCTACAACAAACATTTTTATGAAATGTTAAGAGGTTTTTGCATTTGGTTTCTGCATCAAAGAAACTAGATCCTAACATTTTTAAATTTAATCCATTGTATCTGTAATAATTACTTTATAAGGATAAGACAGAACCAAAACGAAGGAATTTTTTAAGCTTTAACTTTCATATTTGTATCTTTTTTCACTTAAAGTTTCAGAGACACTGAAGTTCAAAAGTTTTCTTTTTTTGAAAACTAAAAAGCAGAGGTAATGTTGTATAATTGTTATATCTTAGTAAAGGAACCACTGAAATAAATAATAATTTAGTTATTGTGATTATTAGCGTAAGCATATGACAATGTACTTTAACATATCGTTAAAACACAACTGCAACTACTTTTGTAGTGTTACACACAACTACACTTTAGTGTTACTGCATCTTTATGCAGTAATTTAATAATGTTTCCTTTTTTTCATAAAATCGATTATCGTTTACAAGTGTCTATCCCAGACTACTTATACATGATGAGTGTATACCAACTATGAATTCTGAGGAATTAATAATGAATTAAATCTTTAAACGTGGTTATTTTAAGTATTCAAAAATTATGAAAAACACCTTATTTGTATAAAAATTAATTTTCTCTATAAATAAATATTTTCTTAAAAAGTATACACTGCAGTGTTTGTTGCTGAAAGATCTATTGAAATATCGTATGCACTTTTTCATTAGTTATTAAATGAGTAAATTAGATGTATACTAAATGAGTTTAATTAGCGATATTAGTTTTCCAAGCTTCTAACTGTAAGTTGACTTGATGTGACAAATTTCAAAGGCTATTGAGTAAGCTGAATAAGTATACCTCTGTTAATTTTTGTCATATAACAATTATATGTTGTTAATAAACCACAAGTATTTTATGTCGGTTTCGTATAACTGAATTTAAAGAATCTTAGTTTCATAAATTAACTAAAAAAAAAAAAGACAAATTGATCTCTAAACGTGGTACCTGTACCTTATCATATCCTACTTCAAGTAGTACAGTTTTTGTTTCTTTAACATGACGTTACTTTTAAAATTACATAAATGTAAGGTTTAGAATTGATTGTAATATAGAAACATTTTACAAGTAACAAGATTTGAATATAAATTCTTTTTTTTTTGTGTTACCATGTGCCGTTTAATATATGTCTGTGTGCCATAATGGGCATGACTGACACTGCATTAAACAAATGTTAAGCCTATTTTATCTATTCCATGATTACAGCAAGTCTCTCATTAGTTTTTTTAGTAGAAACTAAGATGTGTATTTTGAAATATAAATGCAAAGAAAAACAACTTACATTTTTCTTTAATTTAATTTGTGAAGTTCTAATTGGATCGTGTACTATATTATATTTGTTGATTAGTATTTTGTTTTTGAAATGTCATGGATTTACAGATGTATATATTATCATGTTATGACACATTTTTCCAAATTAAGTCTTAAACAGTGTTTTTCATTTTGAGTAAGTATATTTTGATTATGTTGAGCTTTGTAGGAAAATTTGAAATGAGTTTTGCATTTCAAGAATTTAACATGTGATAGTACAAGATACATATTCAAGAAACTTTAACATTAGTCCAGTTTCAAGGTTTTAGTTCTCATACAATTTATTTTTAGTGTTTAAAAGATACCGTGTATATAATGTTGCAGATTTATGTCACTAATAGTACAGTTTATTTTTTTCTGTAACAAAGTACACATTTAGGCATACTTTTTCAATGTCAACAAACATATAATTAAAAAAGGTTAAAATAAATACATATCTAAAATATGTTTTTATATAGAATACAATATCAAAAGTATTAGAAAGTTGTTACAGCAGATAGATCAATTTTGTTTTACTTTGGAACTTCAGTAGAAGTCCATTTGAAAAATGTCTTCATGTCAGCATGAAGTAGGAAAGAAAGTTCATTTGTGATTATCATCAGATAACGAGTTTTATACTTTTCACACAAATAACAAGCATAACATAATTTTTATAGTATAACAATGGTGTGTATCCCCGTGCACGTGTGCATTAATTATTACAACCTATTGTATTTACAGAATTGGAATACAGAAATGTACAGTTAATGAATAAGTGTTAAGCTTTTCTGATATTAAGGTTTTATTAATGGATCAGTTATACCATTATATAATGTTTTAACTTTCCACACCTACAGCTAAAATGTACGTATGTTTGTGTTGTGTGCATAGTGTATAATAATTTAATTGTGATGTATATGAAAATAACATTCATCTTAGTTTGTAATGAATTTTTCCATATATTGAGCCTTTTCTGTATTTACAATAAACCAATTTCTAGTATAAGTTTTGAAGAGGGTGTAAAATAAAGCTCATATGAACCATGTATTCCAGCTTTCATTTTGTCATTAGGTTCCTTTGCAGGATAGAACACTTTGATATGTGCATTTTTAAGTTGCATTTTATTAGAATGTGCATGATTTTTCTTGTATTTCAGAATTTTTCTCATGAGATAAATTTACAAAACTGATGTTTATTAATTTTCAGAAAATGTGATTTTTTACACACAAAAACTTTTACAACATTTTTCTGTCATTTTGCAATTACAAAATTGAAATACAGCTAAATGTAATTTTAAACTAGTCACCAGAAAAAATATAAAAATATATTTTTTAATGAATAACTTCATAACATAACCAAATAATCCTTATTCACGTGCATAAACAACAGCTGAATTTACAGCAGGTTGTAAAAGCACGTGATACCTATTCATAAAAGAAGGAAAGCAGAATAATAAAAAAGTGCTGATATCTGTATTTTTGTTTGCAAACTAAGGATGTGAGAGATTATGTTGCAGATCACACAGCTTGTAGAATATGTGAGCAGCATATGCTGAGAGAAAAATATTTACAGGCATTGCACAAATACAATGCACAGAGAAGGGCATTGAAAATGCTTCAATAAATCTAAAAAATTATATATTTTGTTCATTCACCAATCAATGAATTCATTCTTCATTTACCAATGTACAGATTATAAGTTAAATGTAGTCGCATTCATAAGCGAAGTTTTATGTGTGTACTACGTTATTGACAACAAAGAAGTAGTTTCTATGGAAACTCCGGTTCCCATTTTCGATCACGCATCAGCGATCGGCTGCAAATGTGCGACACGTCCTTATAAACATTTTAATGTTAAAACATTTGCCCACAGATTTTATGGGAAACATATCCAAAGTGTTAACTTCTAGCCTGATATTTCCAAAGTTGCTGTTTCAGCACCTAACCGATAAATGCAGCTTTGTAGTGTGTAACACGGCTCCGTCCCCTTTATTGTGGATCATGTGCCACCATATGAAAATCCTGGTCTGCAATCCCGTCCCCACCTTGGCCAGTAATCCTCCATGGAAAAGCGTGGCTACACTACTGCATCCCAAACAGCCTTCAGTAGTACAGTTGGTTTTCTAGTGGAGAACTATTCTCACTATTTAACTATCAACAAAGAACCCAAAATAAACTAGTAACCATTAATGTAGTCTGATAATTATTATGAAAGCAGTACTAGAAGTTAGGCAGTACTGCCATTGTTCCATAAAGTTACTTTCTCTGCTTTCATGCTATACCATATTCAGTGACTTGGTCCTTCTTTTAAAATTGTCACTATTTGTATAATTGTGAGGATATATAATATATGTGAAAATGTATGGGTAATTTCATGTTTCAAAATGAAACTAATCATGTGACTGAATGGAATGGTTGTCAAGGACCCTGTACAGAATTAAAGCGTCTTTAATTAGTGTAGTGCAGTCTGATTTATGAACTCCCCGTCAATTGTCTTATATTCTGTACTGTCCTGAAATGCTGAGTGCGGGTACCCCTGAGTGCTTATTGCATAGCACGTGAACATACTTGTAATACTGTGTGTGTGTGTGTGTTTTGACAGTTTCATTTGTCTGTGGTGATAACCACCTTCTAGAAAGGATGTGTATCGTTAATTAATTAAATTCGTTTTCTTTGTTTTACAGTCAGCGTTAAGCAATTTGGAAGAAATGAAAACTGGAAGGGGCGATGGAACAATGGTTTATCGTGAAAGAGGTCGTAGTATTGGAGTTGGACCAATGCGATCACGGCCTGCAGTTGAAAAAAGAATAGACACATCACCATACGCAAGTGGTCCTTACCTTTCTCCTCCACCAACAGATACAAGTTGGAGGAGAACAAATTCGGATTCTGCTCTTCATACTAGTGCACAAGCAACAGATTCCTTACACAGCCCTGGGTCTCAGAGACGAGGTTAGTATGTTTATATTATATATTAATCGTGTGTTCAGTTATACTTGTGGCAAATTGAGCGGTATTTCATATGACACTAACCAAATACATTTTATCAGCTTTACATTTCAGGTCTGTAGTAAATATCAGTAAATATTCTGTAAATGCATCTTTTTCTGTTTCTTGCCCAATAAATGTCATTGGGATTGAGTTACATGCTTCCTCACCTATAGTACAAGCCACTGGATTCCTGGGTGAATTGTATCACCAGCCAGAGTTCTGTAAAGAAGCAACAAACCTGAATATACCAGCATATGTATAATTAAAGACCAGCTGCCTGAGGGTGAGTGATAACAATACACTCCCCCAATGTGATTTGTGCCATTTAATAAATAAACTAAATACTCTCACCAAATGAAGCCAGCAGGAAATTTTTACACAAAAGGCAGAAGACATTGCAGTCATACAGGGCTGATAATCAGGTTTAAACTCCTTATTGCCACTATAATTGTCCAGCAGAGAAGAAAATGGAGAACCAGACCACCACAAATGGTGATCAGAAACAACCGGCAGGATTCAAATGAGAGGTAACATGTTCCCATGATAACAGGGTGTCCAAAGAAATATCTAATTAGATAACAAAAATGGTTGGAAAGTTTCTCATAATGGTGTACCCAATTTAGCAAGATGATAAGCCCCTGGTAACTCAAGACGAGTAATAGATAGGAATCTTGAAGGTACTGTTTTGGTCTTAGCCAGCAAACAAGAATGATGGTTGGCCCTTTTACCAGAAACCAAACATAAATGAGTTACACATCCCTGCCGAGAAGCATGTGCAAAGGAAGGAAGGATACTAACCTAAGGTGAGACAATAGGTTGAACACCACATTATTGATATGCGCCAGTGGGAAATCATTTGTTAATGCAGTGGTGCTGCCACCCCAATTCTCCAAAACGAAACTGCAAATGAAAGATACCGCAGTTGGTCACATAGAAACGATGTGATGATATTGGAGACCAAAGTCTGAACTTTAGGACCAGTCAACAACAAATCTGTCAAAGACACACCACTGGTGGTCAGTATGCTGGCACTCGAATCTTCTGAAAGTTGCCTTTATTCATAAAAGCACCATGATTGGGAATAAAACCCTTTGGAATTGGGAGTAGAGGTGGGCAAAACTGTTATTTTAAAATAATAAGTATGAAAATACTGTTCCAAAAAATAACAGGTACAAATACTTGTTATTATATACTAATTATACATAACCTATATTATTCCTTTGTAAGTAACTCGTTGAGTTTCCTGTAGGTCTCCTATGTAATATCTTCAAATAAATACACTGCAAGTAGGTTTATTTTCACCTAGATACATCTATTAATGTATTAATAAACCTACTTGCAGTGTATTTATTTGAAGATATTATATAACCTATATTATATAATTTGTTATAAGAAATAAATTGAAACTAAAAGTATTAACAGTGTTACTTTACATTGTGACTTTATTAAACTATTACTGTTTAAAATATAATAAGAAATAAGAGAATTTATAGGCCTGTCTCCCTTTGGGAATACTAATTTAAGTTTTCACTGCGAGTAAACAAACTAACATTGGTTAGACAAATCAGTTGCGAAACTCAGGCAATGAAATTTAGAATAGCACAACAAATAATGTGAAAAAAACATCAGAAACATATAATAATAACATAACAGTAAGCTACAAGAGTGAATGAGAATAAACATGATTTGAACTGATTGCCCTTATAAAAACACAACCTAAACAGTTTGCGGTAAAATTTCATTAGATATCTCCTCTTATTTTATTTTCTTATCAGGTAGTACTCGAAAAGAATGCGGAAGACCGAAGTGGTACGCAGGTCCCGAAAGGTTGGGAACCACTGCTAGTAGATCAATTGTGCAACTGATAGGTCCTGGCAAAAGCACAAGTTGGGCAATTAATGGAAACTTCCAACCATGTCATAAATCAATCATGAATGTTTTACAGTCTCCAAGAAATTCAGATAAACTTGTAGCTTTCTCTTCTTATTACCTTGTTTTATTGATGGCCTTCTAATAAGTTTAGTAAATACTTATCTTCATCAGATCGTGTATTTATCTTAGGCTGCAGTTTGACCATTTACACCTAAATGTGTTATCTGTTATGGAGTTTATTTTTATTTCTTTACTAAGTGGAAACTACTATTAGTCAAATGATAAGTAAAGTGATAGAGACAAAAATTCAAAATCAGCAGTTTAGATAAAAGAAACAAATTTACGAAAACACCTTGTTTTTAGGGTAGCCTTATCAGATCAGTAAAGATTTAATGAACAGGACTAGATAAAGTGCATAAATGTCCGTTGCAACAATCTCATCATTTACGTGAGATGTACAGTGAAGTTAAAATCACATTAACAAAAGTATAATGTATAGCACAAAAAATAATGTGAAAACAACATCAAAAACATAATAACAACATAACAGTAAGCTACAAGAGTGAATGAGAATAAACATGATTTAAACCGATTACCCTTATAAAAACATAACCTAAACAGTTTGCAGTAAAATTTCATTAGATATCTGCTCTTAGCGGCCTATCAACTATTATCAGCCACTCTGTAGGTTATAACACAACATAATTTGTTTTTCAAAATTTACCAAGTTGGTGACTAGTATAATATATAATTTATTATAATCTGTATTATATATCTGCATAACACACGAGAATAAATGTAACATCAGTATGAATTTTGTTCATTTATTAAAAACAGCTTCGTCTCTTTGCGCAGAATGAAGTATTCAGGACCAAAAAGTGGCTTCATACTAGTTCGTACTCGAAATACTCCTGATATTAGTTGTGCCTAAAATACTAGTGTTCCTCGTGATATGCCTAGTATTTGTAATACTCGTTTACTTGTTGTTTCTTGTGTATTGGTGATAGCCTACCCCTAGTATTTGAAATAATACTCAATTACTTACTGTTCCTTGTGTACCAGTGATACGCCTAGTATTTGTCCTTGGCGTATTCGTTTACTTGTTACTTGTGTATAGTTGCGTAGGGGCGTGCCTCAACTTGGAATAGCAAGGCCACAAATAACAGGTATTTCAACATTTCAGTCACTGTTACATCCGTTCCACAAAATTATCGTTCCAAAATACCTGTTACAGGTATATCGGCCCACCTCTAATTGGGAGGACAGTAACATGGACCATGTGTCAAGCACGATCATCATCCAGTGAATTTAACATACAAATCTCTAAACTTAGAGATCCAAGCAAATCTGCGCTCAAAATCCCCAACAGCAACTGGACGGTTGTGCATAAATGGATAATCTAACAATATACCGGCCCAAAGATAATTGTGTGGTAGTTTAGAATAGAAATCTAGAAATCTTCAGCTATAACCTCATCTGGATGTCTTGAAGCTGGAATAGCCAGTTTTTCGGCCTCCTAGAACCTTTTGCACAATGCTAAAGGATCATCATATTGTAGAGGAGTCAAAGATGCTGTCAGTGCCACACAAGTCATCACTGAAACCTGATGGAACACTGTGTGGAGCTGATGAGTGGACTGCAGGTTGTATTAACATCAATGAACATTCACATGACAGAGAGCAACATGGGGGGTAGAACCCATAATAAGAAAACTATATTTGGTCTCGTCAGTGGTTGATAGAACAGAGTGTAAGGGAACAGCGTGCACTGTAAGAACAGTGGATACCACATCCGCTACCAACAAAATATACATCTCAGCACAAATGTCGAAGGTAGGTTTAGCAAGAACCAACCTCCTTGTAGGCTTCTACAAGTAGGTAACACCACAAAAAGAGGAGTTGTGTGGGTGATGTTCTTCACTACAGCAAAGGTGTGACTAAGGGGGATCACTTCCCTTCCTAATGTCTGAATGGCTAGATGACATATACCATGAGAAAGCATCTGAGCAGTCCCAGTGCTCTCAACGACCAATGTACTACACATGCAGACATCCTTACTGCTGCACACAATGCTGTGAAATAAAGGAGGCTTGAGACACAGTGTATCCAGAATATCTCTGGCAATGATAAGTCTTTCATAGAAGTGCATAGATAGCAGGCGTGTGGCCAACAACATTGGCCTGGGGAGGTGGCATGATTTTATGAGGGGTCACAATGGTGTTTATGAGGGAGGAATCGAACATACCTCTGGTGACTGTTCATTGGCAGCCCACTTGTTAGAGAAATGAAGAAGCGTATGGTGGGAAATGCCACTGTAAACCGCACACCTGCCAGAAACCATGCACACCACTGAAGACAAGCAAACCATGCTTAATTTCAGGTGTTTGACGTGTTTATAGCTGCCAGATGGGCTCATACTTGGATATTTCTTACACTCCACAATAGGATGATTCGACTTACAGACAGGGCATTTTCATCTGGGGTCATGCACTGAAGTGATTAGCAAAGCAAGACGAGAAGAAGAATTCTGAGGAATTGCCAGTGAACTAGACAGTACAGCCTGTTCTTTATGTTCAGTCATGATGGTCAGGAACTTGATAATAGACTGCGTCTTAGGAACGTGATCTAAAGAACCTGAGTGGGTCTCGAATATTTCTCTTAACAGCAAGTCCAGTTTGGACATGAGTAAGACTGAGAAAATGTCTTTAAATATATCCTCAACCCTCTCAATGACTGCAATGTCTGAAAGTTGGAACTAAAAGTGCCTACAAAGTCATGGATCACCGTTGAAGACTTCACAGAGATGGTAGAAAGTTGAAGATGATTCTGGGTATAGATTTGGACTGCCAGCCTTTTGTTGATGTATTGGTCTGTGAGGATGGACATAGCATGTAACTGTCATCGTTCGCTGCAAAATTGAGATTTTCTCATATGCTATCTCTTTCACATGTGTAACAAATATAGCAACTTCTGTTTATGGGTGAGGGCAACATTCTCATGAACCAGATTAACAAATTTGGAGTAGAATTCTGGCCAGGCTGGCAAATGACCATCAAAGGTAGGTCGGGTGGGACAGCCATAGTAATTCAGTCAAACAGACTGCAATACCAGACAGATTATTAGATGCTTCCTCAGAAACAGACAGAGCCTCAATTCAATGCAAGACACTGCCCCAGTAGATAGACATTTATCAAATGAGTTACTGCACCAAGGACATCTGACACCTCAGGCCCTCAGGTAGGCTTTCTGCAATAAAGTATGGCTCCTTTGCAGACTGGTACAAAACCTGCAGCTCTTCAGACAAAACTCTGTCTCTTCGATATCAGCAGGTGAAGAAGTATCCTTCAAAGATTCCAACCTCAAAACCATGGTCTAGAGGGTAATAGCCCCCTAATGATGAGATTCTCTGAAATGCTGCAGCTGACAGCTTAGCTGCCATCGTACTCAAATGTAGCCCCAGTAAACATGAAAGCAAAGTCTAAGAAACCCAACAGTGGCTCTGAGGGGGAACTCTACAAAAATCTGCAAAAGGAAAATATTCAAAGTTATACAGTACAGTATACAAAAATTCAATATCACAGTCACAATTCCAAAAGTCACAATATAAAATACAATTTATGTAAAAGGTTGAAAGAATACAAAATTTAAATCTCAATTCACAAATCAGAAAATCACAATTTAAATCATAATACAAAAGCAGCAAAATCATGTACAAAATCCCATATAAGGGCAGATTTACAAATAGCAAATACAATATTGAATTACAAAATACATAATCATAGTACAAAGTATAATGATACTCCAAATTATAAAATAATTCATAATTCATAGCCAACGTGTCATGCACAAACAAGTTGGCAAAGGTACAAAATTTAACAAGTAAAATTTACAAAATACAAAATTACAAAGAAGAGAAAGGAGCATAATCAAAGATAAATTTGCAATACAAAATTCAACTTGCAATGTATAATATAGTAATATACAACAGCAGCATACAGAGTGAAAAAGAAGTTGGCAAATTTGCAAATAGCAAATAGAAAATTCAAATTACTAAACCCAAATTCCTGACACAGTAAATGTAGACAAACAAATAATATATTGTAAGGAATATAATTAGTTGATATTTAAATAGTGACACACAAATATTGATAACCAAATTACAAAATTCAACACATAAACCAAGCATACACACAAACCTAGACTATAATAAACAGCAGATAAAACTAGCAAGACACAATTTTAAAAACAATGCTAATTGAAATAAGGCAGTATTTGTAGGAGTGAAGCGAGTTCTCAGTTTTAACTTGACCATTTGGCATTTATCTGTCTCTCTGTCAACCTGTCTGTCTATTTGGGGTATGCTTCAAGATAGCTTTTGACTAGATCAATTTTGATTCTCGTAAAATTTGGCGTGCCTGTCCACAATTTTACCCTACAGAATCCTGTTATTTTCAAGATTGATCCTCCCAGGGCGGAAGGCAAAAATGTGCGGGGGTTTGAAACTTGAAAACAGTCACTAAATTCCATGTGGAGTATCAAATTAGAGGAAATTTTTACCAAATATGAATTTAATTTTGTGTTCGTTTTTGAAAAGTTCAAAGTTTTGGGTACCAGGGGCCAAAAAGGGGGTGAAAATTTTAATAAAGGTGCAAAAATTCATGTCACATCGTCCCTCAAATAGTGGGGGAGTTCTGTAGGTCAGGGAGCGTACTAGTTATTAAGTGTCCAAACACACGAATAAATCATGAACACTAGGAATTGAAAAATGACTGACACCATTTAGCAAATAATTAACTCCATCTAACAGTGGGCGCTTTGCCAGCCTCAACAAGCAAAATTCGCCACGTGGTGAAAAATTAATGAATAGGTTTAAGTATGTCTCAAGTACGAACAAGCAAAGAAAACCAGGAGTAGCATAAAAGAATAAATATGAAAAATATGGAATCACACATGAAAATTTTTCTTACTCCACCATAGTAATTCATATCTGTCTGCCGAGAATGTAGTGTAATGTAATGTTACAAATTTAACAGCTTAAGGCAATTAACCTCAGGACAAAACACAGCCCCATTAAGACCGTACAAAACATAATTCAACATGGAAAAGGGTAAATTTCAATAAATTGTTCTAAGCTCAAGAAGAATTAAAAATGGCCTTATAAAAGTATAAACTGTCTAGTAGAAAGTATGTAGGGTTTTTAGGTTATGAAATAATTACATGAATTTTATGGGTTTCGTTTTAATCCCACGTAATGTTAAATTTTATATTTCAATATGTTATTAAAACAAACTCACCTCATTCCGTATAGCCCCAACTTAATGAAAATTTGAATGGAGCAAGCAGCTCTCTTAGGATAAAAGGATTCTCTAATTATCTCAGGAATTACCTCCATAACAGTAGAAACATACTTATTGATGGTTGGGGGGGGGGGGGCAAGTATATGCTGGTCTCTTAGATTGCTCATACACTGACCAGATGTTGGTTAGAGAGTCACTTGTATGCTGTGTGGTCGAAGTTTGAGATGTGGCCAAAAGTGGCCTGCACATGCATGACGGAAACATGCAGTGAGCATATTGCGGAAGCATTTGATAGGGTGCGTGAGTCAATCTACTTAATAATTTATATGCCTCAAAGGATCAAACACAATGTAAAAATTATCTTGCAAAAGCTGTAATACTGTCTGTTTGTGTATTTCCTCCTTCATGTAGGATTGTTCAGTATTTTTTATTACCTCTAGATGGTGGATTGGAAACACTAAGAGTTATTTTATACAGCAGATTATGAACTGTTGACGAAGAGCTCAAACAATTGAAGATAAAATGTAAATCATGTGAGTCATAAAGTGGGCTAATTCATATTAATATTGATTGGGAACCAAAATGAGCCTCTGTAAGGCTGCATAAGCTCACATTTTGAACGGCTTGTTTTTATTAATAACAATCAGTGGAATGGTGTGATCTGTATGGGAGATTGTGAGCTACAAATACTGGCACAACTGTGTCTATTCAAGGTTATTAAAAAATTAATGCCTCTTTTGTTGGAAATTCAGACCTAATGTTTACTCACACCCCAGTGTAAAAGTTAAATTTAATGCAATCTGTTATTAAATTACTTCACTTTTTATTGCATAAAGCAAAAAAGCATCATTATATAATATATGTTTCTAAGTGTAATTTAAAAATTACAGTATAATGTTAATGAATTTATGTTATATTATTTATGTAGTATGTCATAATGTCATTCCATCATACATAAAGTTGCTTGCTGTTACAATAAATGTAACCACACGCTACAATCAACAAATTAAAAATAGGAGAAATAAAAGAAGGGAGAACAACAAAAGAATTTATAAATAACACATATGAAACTTGTTTTTCTTTTTTTATATGAAGTAGCACGTATAGCAAATTTTAATCTTTCCATTAAAAATTGTAAATTCACACACTAAAGAGTGTGTTTTGTGGTTACAGTTTAAATTACATGTAACAATGGGTTACATGAACACAGTCTACAAGTATTGTACAGACAAATAGTATACAATAAGTAATTATTTTTAAATAGGTTGCAAATAACCAGCTGAACATAGAGGGTTTATCATATTGTGTTATTCATTGAGTAAACATATAGTGAAGCTCTCGAGAGGTGGGTAGTCGGAGTTGTGGCTTATAAAACCAGGTCCATGAGGCAACTCAGTGTCTCCCGTATGAAAATGGATTAATTTACCAAGTTTCAAAATAATTTGTTTCTTAAAATTGCTCGTGTTGACATTTTCCACTCTTCAGAAAGCGCATTTCTTGACCTTAACAGAAAGGTAAGCCTGGCCAGTAGTTCAAATAATATTTTATGTGTTATATTCTGACTTTGTGTAGACTCAACAAAGACCAAGAATTCTGTGGTTTTCCTACATATTTCATCTTTTAACATTTGAGGAACTATACTGTTGACATGAGGTAGCATATAAGTATGTGCATGTACATTATATTGTGTGTGTGTGTGTGTGTGTGTGTGTGTATTTTAACCTCTAATTTCATCTCAGTGGAATTTATGTTGCCAGTTATGGAAGGACACAGTCACATGTCCGAGAATTACGAGACTGGGCGGAGACATCTGTCAGTTAGTCCTGATGGAAGGCCAAGATCTTGTTGTGAAGTTCCTCGGGTACCAGGAATTAAGTATGTTGAGATGATTTATATAGTTGAAATAAAACTACACTTGTTTATTCACTATTTGCAAATTCTATTATGGGTGTATTTATGACTCTAATATTTCCGTTATGATAAGTCAATAATGAGAGATAGTTTAACCTCAACTAGAACCGTGCCCGTAAAACTAAACTGACCACATAAACTAAACTAAATTCAATTATAAAGTAACTATCAAATTGCATAAATCTGACTGTGTTTCTTTATACAATTGCTTAACACCACTGCAGCAAAAGAAAAAACTGATTATTGTTTCAGTGTTTAATATAAACTAATACATACAAAGAATGAATCTCATCACATATATGCCCTGGAAACAGTAATCTCACTCAGTGATTGGCAGAGCATGCCCACTCCTGTAGTCAAATTGGCTGGACTACAGTCAGGATTTGTCTATCTGTGATTTTGCTTTTCCATAGCTAATATTGCCTAAGAAAGGGTCAAAATTTCAGGTCATGAGCAATATTAAGAAGTATGTGACAAAAAATCTGATGCCAATCCTGAAAGAAGACTTTGTAGCTGTATTAATGGACTTCAGGAAGTTTAGGAAGTGGTAGTGGACTAATTACATATGTTATCTTTTATACAAATGGTACTATACTTTCAGGACATACCTCATATATTACCAGTAGTGCATATTTGTGGTTGCATTTGAATTTGGAATGTTTATTATATTGTTTTGGCAGTACCTTTTTAAGAATACTTTTTTATAGTAAATGTTATGTTGCTCTTATCTAGTATACTTTTAGAAATTTTTCATTTGAAAGAAAGTGTGATATGTATGTGACAACTTAGAAAAAATTAAAAGTTAGTGAAGGTTTATGTTCTATATTAGGGATTTTTACACATGTTTTATATAGTTTGTAGCTTTTATTTCATACAGTAATCATAGTAGTAGGTCATAATTCATGGGCATTTTTAATGGAAAAAGGAAATTTTAGACACCAGATGTCACTTGTGGTAATCAAATATTTACATGTGATATAAACTGTAGGTTTCATAATCCTTTTTAAAAGACGGTGACATTTGTGATAGTGAATCCTTACAGATCAAACTTTTCACATTGTTCTTATGATTTTTGTCATCCACACTATAGAGAAAATGAGGTAGGCGTAAAAAAGACTTCCAAGCAGTGATTTCTCAGTCACCAGATGCTTCAGACTTGAATACAGATTGGGATCAAATTTAAGAGGTTAATGACACTGACAATAACCACACTTTTAGATTACCAAGAATTATGTGAGCCTGAACATCACCTTCCCCTTGATTCTATCCATTTGATTATTTTAAGCTTTTCTTAACAATACCACTACAAGACCTGTTTGTGATAGAAAGAAGTCATCTAGATACTAGAAGTTGTATATTTCTTCCCATTCTTTGGGAATGCAGGTTCTCATACAAGAAATGAATTCAAGTGCATCCTACCCATTATGTCAGTATGCTACACAACAGGATTAAAAAAATAAAAGTTGCTAGGAAATGTATTAGTCAAGTTTTATTCACAGTCTTTATCCTGGTTTGAAACATGTTTTGTTATTCCAAATCTCAGCTAATGTCATATTTTTGCACATAGTTAATAATATAAAACAGCCACATCCCGGACAGTCAGATTATGACCCATACATAAAAATTATAGCCAATCATTCAAACAGAACTTTTCGATTTAGCTTTACACAGTGTCATTAATTTCTGTCTATTATTGTAGCAAAAAAAAACACACACACACCAAGATTGTGTAGTACACTCTCAGTGTACGTCACCATCATTGAGGAATAAAATTTTGGGTAATATATGATTTCGTTTTGGGTTATTACTTCAGTTGTTACTGGTACAAGCATGGGTGGTCAAAGGTACAAAAAATAAGCTAAGACAACTTGATTAAGCTACCTAAATTGTAATGAAGCTTCTGAAAGTGAATTGTTGCGTGATGAAAGGTTACTACTTTTTTTACTAGCTAAGGATTGTTAAAAGGTTTGTACACAAAAACACCTTTCTAACTAGAACTATGGAGAAAAAAATAAAAGGTCCCTAAAAATATTCTTCAAGAATTTAGTATTGGTGAAAGATAGTACAGGAGGAAAAATACAATTCTGTCTATGGCATACAAAGGCAGAGTTCTGAGTAAGAAAACAACTCTTTTTTTTGATTAATTTGCATTTATTTCTCAACATAATCTCTATTTAGCTTACACACTTTACCCAACAATGGTCTAAAGTGGTTATGCCAGACTGATAAGCCAATTGTCGAGGCACTCAAAGTACTGATTTTCATCAGTAAATCTTTTCCCAGTGAGCCATTTTTGAGGTTAGGAAAGAAATAGAAGTCATTCGGTGTGAGATATGTATTGTCTTGGTGAAACAGCATTTTTTTACTAAATGTGGCTGTTTTTTATCGATTTCATCATTTACAATGTTCATTGGGTTTACATAGTACTTGCCATTAATTGTTTCCTCCTTTTTAAGGTAGTCAATGAAGATTACTCCATGGTTGTCCCCAAAAACAGTTGCCATAACCTTACTTGCAGAAGGAATTGTCTTTGCCTTCTTTGGAATCAGTTTGCCTTTCATGGTCCACTGTTTTGACTGTTGTTTGGTCTCAGGAGTATTGTGGTGAACCCAAGTCTCATCAACGGTTATGAATCAACACAAATATTTGGTTGGGATGTGCGTATAGAGTGCCAAACAATCTGTTGAATCATCCTTTCAGCACTGTTTTGTCAAGTGTCAGCAAATCTGGCACCCATCTAACAAACAGCTTTCTCATATACAGATGGTTTATGTAAGATATTGTGCACACGTTCCATTGATATACATACAAGCAGTCTCAGCTACCTCACTCACTTTCTCTTCAAAAACGATTTTATGGATTTTTCAATTTTTTCTGGCGTAATCACTTCAATGGGACATCAGTTGTGCTTGTCTGACCCACTTTAAATTCAGCAACCTAGCATGCAACCATTGTATTAGATGGAGAAGAGTCCCCAAATGTTGAATCCAGCTGCTTTTTATATAGGTTGTTAACGGGACAAAATTGGTAGAATCATTTTTTTAAATAATTTTCAGTAATTCTCAATGTATGTAATAATTTCATAAAACCCATTGTTAGAAATGTGTTGGAAGACATAACAAAGCATAGGTGAGTCACAGAACATGCACGTTGATTATGGCGTAATAAGAACACCATGTGTTTTTGATGCTATAACGAACTTCCGGGGACGAGAAACAACTAGAAGCTTCGATGCTTGAGGGCAGGAGACGGGTGGACATCCGTTTGAACCTAGTTTCCAATGCGCAAAAAACAAGGATAACGTACCCACGCCATCTCAGATCGCCCAGTCTTGTACTCACCAGCAGAACGAACAGACGTAATTTAACCGTAGCCTCGGGCGTATTTTTGGAAGGCCAAAAATGCTACAGTAGGCCTACCAAAGGGTGTATTGAACTGTAATACAGCAGTAAATAATTTTACAACAGTATTAACAGTTTTTTAAAACGAGTTACGTGATAGTTCAGTGAAAAAGGGTTGACCAACATAGTGCGCAACATCTGGGAACACGTGCAGATAAGTACAGTGACAAAACAAATTTAACTGGCCAAAAGTGAAGTAAAGTTTATATAATTAAACATCATTTATATAATTAAACATCAATAATAAATAATAGCTTAATAAAAAGGGGGTTAAAAAGATATGTAAAGAGAGAGAAGAGAGAGAGAGAGAGAGAGAGAGAGAGAGAGAGAGAGAGAGAGAGAGAGAGAGAGAGAGAGAGAGAGCGTGAGCGAGTGCAAAGTACTGGTTTGCCAATTTAAAACACTTTCTTATTTAAACACTTTCATCATTTGTGCCTATTAATTTTTGTTTTATTTCAAATAATTAAAATTACAAGAAAACTAGTATGTTCAATAAAAGTAAATGTGATATTGATATAACCATGTGTTAAGAGTAATTATTACGCCAGAACCATACCCTATTTCTGTGCCAAAAGGCTCGCCTAAATGAACCTGTGAGAGTTTTTGAATTAAGGGAAATAAATTAACTAAATATTTTAATGGGAAGAGTATAACGGTTTCGATATTGAACCATAAAATACCGTGACGACCTTGTACAACAATTTGGGGATCTTCTGGTTTTTATAATAAGGTAAGTCATAAGTAAGTTTGTCAGAATTGGGGGTAAGTAAAGTATTTACTAGCTTCATTTTAATTGTATACAGTAGAGTCTCGCTAATCCGGACATCCGGTTAATCTGGACAGACCTAAAAAAAAAAATCGTCAAAAAGCGTGCATAAATTTTAAAACCTACTTTCCTTTAAACTGTATTTATATTCCGTTTTTAACAACTCGTAAACAAACTAGGGCTACTACTACTGTATACAGTACAGTAACGTGAAACGTGCGGCACATATGTCGGTGCGCAGCCTGTTTTCCGGGAAGTGACTCACTGATGGGAGTCCCCGTGCCCCCACGAACTCCTTTCGCCATCGGCATCAGCCGTCAGCCGTGCGCGTCAGCCAAATTAGCTGTAAATACGCCTTCATATCGGCGCACAGCCTGTTTTCCGGGAAGGAGGGACTCACTCTACCTGCACAGTTGATTGTCATTTTGTTTTGTTTTCTTCAGTTGATACTCATACTGGTAACCGTGCAGTCCGTTTTAAGGCCGTGTTTTTATTCAGTGCGTGTGTTTTATTGTGTGCGTTTATTAAGAGCAACGTAAAATGGCAACTAAACGTAAGAAAGTGACTGTAACAATGGAACAAGCTTTGTTTTGTATAGATGCTGGTGAATCATTAACTAAAATTGCGCAAGAGTTAGGAGTGGGAAAATATACTGTTTCTGACTGGAAAAAAAATCGGAAAGAAATTGCAAATTTTTGTGCGAAAATGGTGAGCAAGGACAGTTTGGGTAACAGAAGCACGTAAAAAAAAACAAAAAAAAGGAAACTTTAGACGAGGCTCTGTACGTTTGGTTTTGCCAACAACGTGAACAGGACGTTCCGCTGTCGGGCGTAATGTTACAAGTGATCGCGCTCAAACTCAGTGAAAAATTAAAAGGTGACCCTGCTTTTACTGCCAATGTGGGATGGTTGTCTCGGTCTTTGGAGTTCGTGAACTTGGTGTAAGTGGTGAAATTTTGTCAGGTGACAATGTTGCAAGTGAAAACTTTAAAGTAAAATTTGAAAAGTTTGTTAGCGATGAAAACTTAGAGCCTTGTCAAGTGTTTAATGCTGACGAAACTGGGTTAAATTACAAAATGCTTCCAAAAAAACATTAGCCTCAAAGCTGGATTCTGTAGCCAAAGGTCATAAGGTAAAGAAAGAACGAGTGACTTTGCTTGCTTGCAGTAACGCTTCTGGCAATTTAAAACTTCCGCTTTTGGTGATCACAAAATCGGCTAAGCCTAGGGCCCTTAAAAATGTTAATGTAAATGCTCTTCCAGCCCAGTACACCTCACACAAATCTGCATGGATGAATGGAAACATTTTTGAAGATTGGTTTTTTGAAGAATGTGTGCCTACAACAAAGAAGTTCTTTAGAGAGAAAAAACTCCCAGAAAAAGCTGTGTTATTCATAGACAATGCACTGTGTCACCCTAAGTGAAGAGGAATTACGAGATGGTGAAATTTTTGTGAAATTTCTGCCACTGAACGTGACCGCTTTGATACAACCAATGGATCAAGGTGTGATTGAAGCAACAAAACGGCGATATAGGAAAAAGATCTTGTCTCTTTTAGAGCAACAAGAAGCAGACCCGTCGGCTAACTTCATGGATCTTCTTAAGAAAGTGACAATAAAGACTGTCATTTATTTATCCGCAGAAGCGTGGGAAGAGATTAAGCCGTCAACTCTTCAAAAAAGCTGGAAAAAACTGTGGCCTAGCATCCCACAAGAAAACCAGGGACAAGATGAAAATCAGCCAACTGCAAATGATGACGCTGATTTCGTTCAAGTTTTTCAACAGTTGGAGGGTTGTGCCGACGTGGAAGAAAGTGACATTTCAGAGTGGATGAACAGTGACAACGATATTGGTCATCAGGTGTTAAGCGAAGATGAAATCGTGGAGGCGTGCATTGCAAACACGGCAACAGAAATTGACAGTTTGGAAGATGATGATGACGGTACGGAGGAATCAGCTAGCCCAACTCATGGTGAAGCGACTACAATGCTGGAGGGGTTGATGACCTACTTCGAGAAACAAAGCAACACATCGTCTGCTGAGCTACTGACCTTGAGGCGCCTACGAGATCGCATGGCGAAACAACATCAGTCTTTATTAAAACAAAAGAACATTACGGACTTTTTCAAGTGAGTTCAAAGACTTAATTCTTGTTTTCAGTTGTACAGTACATACATATGTACATATAGTTTCATTTTATCTTACAGTCCTGTACAGAATTTAAACTTTATTTCGTGTTTACACTTTTTAATTATGTAACAGTAATGTACTGTAGTTTTCTTTAGTACCGTACAATCAATAAACTTTGAATTTCAATTAATAAGATGTTTTGTTTTTTATCCTAAATCAATTTGTACGTTAAAAAGGTAGGCCTACATTGTAGTATTGAGACTGAAAAAGTAATTTTTATGATAAAAACATCGATTTTAGTAGCTTTACCCATCTAAAACTTGTTTTACAGACATTTTAAAGCTGAGTCCGTTTAATCCAGACTTTCGGTGATCCGGACGGGGTCGGGTCCCATCAAGTCCGGATTAGCGAGAATCTACTGTAGTTACAATTGGCGATCCCTGCCAGGACACTTACATGAATTTTTTCATATAGGTTAGGCCTGCTTAAGGCGTAAATAGGTTTGGTGGTGGCGTTCTTTTTGAATAATTCGTATAGGTTATAGTAGCACATGGTGTTTAAAAATTTCTTTCTTATATAAAATTTCATTTATATAAATATTTAATTATATTAATTATTTAATTATAAATAATTAAAATGGAAGATAATGAGAATGAAGGTAGTCTGACTGACTCAGCTATAATGAGTGACTCCAGGATACATTCAAACCCAGGGTCAACAAAGGAAACCAAAGTAGGTGCATCACGGGACGATGTGATGAATTTGGTGCGATTGCTTTTAGAGCGACAAAAGGCATTTATTGATGATCTTAAAAAACAAATTGAAGAGTGTAAATGAGATACAGATAAAATAAATGAGAACGAAGAAAGTAAATTTAATCAGGTAATAGATGAGAAGGTAAGTGAAGGTGTTTGTGTAAATGATAACTGTAATGATATGACGAATAATAATGGTAACAGTTGAAGAGGTAGTGTTAGAGAATAAAACATTGAATAATGATTATAATGATGAGAGTGTAGTGGTGGTAGAAAATGGTAGAGATGCAGGTAAATTTAACGAGAAACGAAATAACAAAAACGATCAGGTAACAGATAATAAGGTAATTGATGATAATATAGGTGATAGCTATAATAATGACATGACGATGAAGAAACAACATAATGTTAAGTTCGAAAGTAATTTCAATGAACTAAGGGGTGATATTAATGATATGAAACAACAAAATGTGAAATTTGAAGATAATATTAATAAACGTTTGAGTGCTTTTGAAGAGAAATTAAACAGTCGTTTTAATGCCTGGGAGAAACAAATACGAGAATACAAGTTCACATGGGGGTACATAAAGGAGAATAAAGAAAGTGAACTAAAACAGGTAAACGATAACTAGGTAATCGATTCTGATAGTGGAGGTAATGATGATGATAATTTGACAAATAATGCTGTTAGTTTAAGTGCAAATCAGATAATAGTTGACAAGGTAGGTGATAGTGAAAATAGTGATAACTATAATAGTGATATAACAAGTAATAATGATGATGTAATTGAAAATGTGGTATCAGAGAGTGATACATTGAATAATGATAGTGATAATGAGAGTTTAAAGTTAGTAGAGGTTAATGAGGAGGTAATAGTTGTTGATGAGAGTGAAAGAGTGTGTAAGGAGAGTTTAAGTGATTATGGTGGGCAGAGGGCAAATTTTCCCAGTGGTATAAGTGGAGTAAAGACTCATCAAGTGTGGTTGGATGACAAAGGTTCCTCTAGAGTTTATGTGGGAGACATGTGGTCTCCAAATGATTCCCTAGTTTTTTGTGTTGATATACCTGGTAAAGCCAGGATGTGTTTAAATAATGTTGTGTCGCCCTCTGCATGGAATGAGATAGTTCAGGGGAGTTGTGAGAGGTATTATGAGGAAAGAGAGAGATAGAGATTTTAAAGGTAAATAGAGGTTATAAAGCGTTAGCAGAGAGGTTAGATATTGAGAGAGTTGATGATATTGAGTACTTACCTTGTGACGTAATTAGTGCAGTAGGTGATGATAATGTTGTTGATAATGAGTACTTACATTGTGATGAAACTGGTGTAGTAGCGTGTGACAATAATGATGAGATTATAACTTACCTAATAGTGACAAATAATACTAAGAGCGACTTGAACATACCCAATGTTGACAAGTTATATGATGTAATAATATGGAATAATCCTGTTGATTATTATGGTATTGTGGAAAAGTATGAGAATTTAAATAGTCGTTATATTGATAGACATAATCTAATGAACTTAGTTAGAAATCACAATCAGAATGATCACTGTTGCACACCACTATATAAAAATTATCCCAATTTTATATAGTGGTGTGCAACAGTGATCATTCTGATTGTGATTTCAACCACTAACACAACTTTCTTCATTAAACTTTAGTTAGAAATGAAATGTGCATGTATAACATGAGACTAATTTTTGATGATAGAGGTTAGACATATGGTGTTGATGGAGATTTAATTATTTCAGCTTAATGGTTTTAATACTTGGCTGAATAATGTAATGATTTTTGGTGAACAATGACATTTGATGTGACGCATATTGTATCTAAATTTGTATTTGGTTTACATGTGTTATGTATTAGGTTAGGTTGTTGTCATGGTAGAGTATCTGAGTATACAGTATGTTGAGTGTATACCGTATGTTGTGTAGCAATGTTTATAATTTTATTTGATTGAATAGTTGACATTAATGAAACTTTATTATGGAATTAAATTAATTTGAAATGTTTTAAAAGATGGAAATTTAGGTAATAAAATCGAAAATTTTTTTGAAGATTTGACTTGTATGATAAATGGTAAATGATTAGAATTTGATGATTAAAATGTTTAATAGAAAATCAGAGTTGAAATCAGAATATGACAATTGGAATATTCAATAGAAAATTAAAACTAAAGTTGTGTAATGATTGTAATTTTTATTCAAATTCAGAATTGAAATGTTTATTTTAATGTGATGTTGGTGATTCTTATTGTAAGGTGATGTATTTAGGAGATAGGTTGTGTAAAACATTTATAATATGATTGTAACGGGACAAACTGATGGGGGTCTATAATTTAAAGCTTTTCACCTTTTTATTTAACCAGAGTGTATTTTTTGGTCACTGACTGTAGCTCCGTGTAAGGCACAGCACGGTACAAAAATGTTTATTGTCAGTAGGGTGCGTATTCATGCGTACGAGCGCACGTGTGTGCCGCTTTTCACAACGTGAAAGTCATGTTTAAGAATTCCTTCTCGGCATGTACGAGATGACGGAAACAGCGCGAGATGCTACTCGCTAATCACGGGCCAAGTTGCTGGGCGCAAAGGGACGCCTAGCCATTTTGAAAACTACAGTCAGCGTATAACTTCCGAACCGTGCAGGTGCGTTAACGCGCGGTTCGCCAAAAAACCGGGCACACGAACATTGTAAGCCGGCCGACCAAGAAGAAAAGTTTGTTTAAATTGTGTTAAAAGCAGTGGAGATTCAATTAAACCAACGTTCGGCAAATATACAGTCGACGAGAAACTATAGAACCGCACGGGTCAGTGAGTGAGCGTATGGTTCCAGTAACCAGCACGGTCGTTAAAATAGTGCTCGAGCAAATATATGGTCGACCGTTAAGAAGTAGTGTGAATTAAAGTAAAGCAGTAAAAAGGAAATGTAAGCAGCATCAACGTACTTCACGAGTTTAAAGTCGGAACAGTTTGTCAAGATTTCGGACAATAAAGTGAACAAAAAATGAACCAACGGTAGTGTTACAACCACATTTTCATGGCCACAGCAGGAAAGTAACTATATCAAATCTAATAAAATAAAAATAATAATGTGGGTACCAAGAGATCTCTCATTTTAGGGGGGTGAAAAGTATGGAAGAGAGAGAGTGAATGAGTGAAGTGCTGGAATGCCTTTTTCTTAGATGTATATATAGATGTTATAGAAATAAGTCGAATAATAGAATGTTAAAGATGTATAAACTATAGGGCGCATAAAATAGAACCTATGCTATAAATAAAGTAACCAATGTTTTTGGGAAATGTATAAGAATCAAGTAAAAACAATTTTGTAAAGAACGGAAGAAGAAAGAGAAAGAAAGTATGTGGGAGATAATTTGAATAAACAAAGTTGGTTAAACGTAGTAAATGAGAGTATTTATTATGCCGTAAAACCCAGCAACCACTTTTACAGGTCACGAGTTCGTACATAGAACCCTGAATCCAAGCAAAGGTAAGAACGAAAATATAAAAAAGGGGAATTTGAATTTTTGGGTGGTTTTAATTGTTTTAAATAATTATTAATAAGCAATGATTGTTTCATGATGTATTTGAGAGTAGTTATAAAACATGTATTATATGTTTTAAAAGGCAATTCCCCAACTTTCGGTCATGGCCTCACCGAACCCTGACCGTGGATTTGGCTCATCTGTAACAAGTTATGGGCAGACTTATTGAACCCTGACCATAGTTTGTTATTATTAAAATTGGTGAACCCAGAAATTTAACTGGGGAGAAATTAGGGGAATCTAAAAAATTTTGGAACCGCGGCTATACACCTAAGGTGAAGCTTTACGAGTTATTGGGTTATTAAAATACTGATATCGAGTCCCCTTTTAGGGCACCAACTGAAGCTATACATGTTTATTAATGTTTAAAATATTGAAATTCTAGTCACTTACCTTTACCGATAATTTACCAAGGTCTCGTCTGATGTACTCTGGCAGAGTAAAACCACAGGTGAGTGCAAATTAACAAACACATATTTTTATAAACTCAAATAAAATGTTACTTTATTTTCTTTAGCATGACATTTTTTCTTTTTTATTTATAATTTGAATCTACTGGTATACCCCGTTCCTTTTATCGTACGACATAATACATAATGACAACTACTTTGAATTGTGACTTTTACTGTTGAGTTAGGCTTTTTCTAGGAGTAACACTCCGAGCAATATTTAATTCACATATGCATGCTATCAAAATTTACTTACTACTGACTATAACCTAATGATTAACTTATTTTCTACAAAAGCGACCCAGATTGCTACATTCACTCACTCATTCCTTATTCCCCCCTTTTTGATAATAATATATGGTATTAGTAATAATAATAAACTGGTGAAATACGGTTACATGGTCTGGCATCGTAGTTCACAACCGCGTGGTGCGTCTCACTTAATTCTCTTGTTTGATGTCCGAAAAGTTAGGTTTTCACTTTTGATAAGCTGTTATTAGTTCACTGTTACATATCTGTTTAGCTTTTTCTCTTTACACTACTTTGCACGTTCTGATTTATACCATAGGTGGTCGGCCGACCTTAAATTTGCACACACAAAGTTTTTTTTCTAGCCACGCGTGGCCTGTAGTTAAGTCGACTGAGAGTGGCACACAGCGCCCCGCTTCCCACCACTATTCTGTGAGGCAGCTGGAAACCACAGCCTTCTTGCTACAAATTGTTCATCATTGTACAGTAGGGTGGGCCGAAAAATAAAAAAATTAATATTTTGAAGTGCTATACCACGGAAAACTTGCCTCTAGAACAGTTATGTGTAAATAAAAAAGGTAAATTATATTATCTTACACCTGGTGGTAGCGCATTAGCCTGAAACTTTGAGAAAATATATAAATATCGTACTTTTTCCAAAAAATAAAGTAGAGATAAGAACTCCTGGTACAATCAATTATCGGCTCATTTTATTAGAACAACATGTAGTAAGGATAAATAAATTGAAAAATAATACATTTTACTTTATTTTATTAGTACATTAAACTTCAAAAACAACATAAAAAACCAAAATTGACATATTTTAAAGAAACAAATAAAAGTTTATTTTCTGTCACTTGGAATGTTTAGTTTGTCAGGCAATGTAGTCTTTTACTTGTCTTATTCAGGTAGTTTGAATTTAGATTTGCTTGAAAAACTTGGCATTGATGATCTTGAAAGAAGTGTCGTTCTTATAAAACCATCTCTTGAACTAAATCCAACCACCTTTTGAGATGCCTCGGTGACAAGCTTGACGCATCGTTCTACTGCTTGGGTATGACATGGGAATTTGTTAAAGTTCCATTCAGCTGCTGTTCCACTTGATTTGACCTTAGACCAAATCTCTTGATCGGTGACTCTTCGCAGCAAAGGTGGTGGTGAAATTGTAGTTGTGCCCCAGTGAATCATTTCGATGTGGTCCTTAGCTTGGAAATTATTTTGGGTGTTTGGAAACTCCTGATTGACTTCCTTTTAGAAGCTACGTTTCTAGCCTTTATAATTCTTCTATAACCCAACTCTCTTACATGATCCCTTTTATCTACTATCATACTCAAAAGTAAGTTTTCTGGATGGGCAAAAAATGTGTTTCTCTCAATTACTGGGTCAATGACCTTTAGCAAGTTTTCTGGAAGGAATCTTGACGATTTTATAACTTCAAATACATGTTCTGGTCCATTTGTGAAATATTTACTTGTTTTAATTTGAAACCATACAGGCATATATGATTTTAGGATGAAAGAAGCTAAGATCTTGTGTTCATCTGTTGGGTTTTTGATACTTATATACAATCGGAGAACTCTGTTCGCTGTTGTTAACCACCTTGAGTGGGAAAGTGGGCCAGGTTCACGAGCAGATAAATCTTCAGGGCAGTTACCTGCTTTTATAGCACAACTAATGTCCGGCAGGTACTGTTGATCTCTGATTAGTATTTTTCGGTCAATATCTGGAATCTCACACTCAATACTGTCAAAATTTACCACCGGGGGTTTTTCACATTTACTGAGTTGTATGCCAGTCGGACCACTAAATGATTTTGGCCCCGTTGTTTCACCATCTAAAGCTTGAAACAAATGGCGGAATGGCAATTCATTAAAGTGTAAGAAACACCCCCCCCCCCTGTAGGGGTCTTTTAATGTGTTCTTCGATTTTACGAATGACACCTGTTTTCCAACCCGTATTAGTAACGGTGCCATCACATCCAACTACGTCCAGTTCCTGAAGTGAAAATCCAGTTTCAGTTAAATAAGAGATAATGCTGTTAGCAATGTCTTCAGCAGAACCAGAAGAGGGTGAAACATGGCTGATGTAAACAGAACCTGGTTCTTTTAAAATCGTGTAATGCTCCTCTTGTATTGTTCTTCGAAACTGCTTTGAGTTAACTTTTTCAATCACGAGAGTGTTATCCTTCCTTCCATCAAAACACAGTCCTTGAAGTGGGTTATGCTTTTCCTCGTTTTGCATTTGAAGTACTGAACGGTTAACACTTTTTTTCCCGTCTAAGTTTATTTTTGTCAACAACATAAGTGTTGTCTTCATCAGTTACAATAACAAAATCCCGCAACAGACTTGAAGCCACAGCTGCCGTTGCTCTATCTGACAATCCAAAGCGATCACTAGTCAGCGCAGTATTTTTCAATTTAACGCGCATCTGCCATGGTGACTTAATTTCAGACTTTGGTAATTTAAAATCTTCATCGCTGTCATTTTCAGTGTCTTCAGATGAATTACTTACTACCTCTTTTGGCAGGCAAGTTTCTGTATCTGTTTGTTTTGAGCAAGATGGCTGTGCTATCGCGTCAATTGTGGAATGAGTTGTTTTATGTTTGATAACCTTTCTTTCAAGTCTTTGAGTAATTTTTTTCTGTTTCCTTTACGTCCACAATTCCAATTTTTCCTATGTCATGTTTTCTTTGCAAGTACAATAATTTTAGTTCAATGACTGGTATTTTTTATGCTTTTTTACATGTACAGGTAATAGACACAGGGCACTCACAAACTTCAGTGGCCTTTTGGCAATTGCAGTCTAAAGTTATTTTGCACTCAAGCAGAGATATCAAATAGTAACAAAGATTTCTGCTTGAATTCCTCAACTCTCTTTTTGAATTTTTCCTTTTCCTTATCCTGCTTATAAGACTTCATAAGATTACGATAACTGTTATGGTATGCATTAATTAACTGAACAATTCTGTAAAGCGTAACTGTTGGTATTGAAGCTTTATCAAACACGGCTTTAACTTGTGGTGCCGCAATATTCGAAACCTGAGAAAAACTTACTGACCTGTTGTTTGCTTTCAATGCCAAATTGTAATGTTCAATGAAAAAACACTTCAGAACGTCTTCATACGTCGGAAGTTTACTCGCAGATAACTCCTTTGGGTGACCGAATAATGGACAGTTAAACTCACTGCGAGTAATTTTCTTAGACACAGCCATTAGGACACAGTAATAAAATAATGTTATAAACAAACACTACTAAAACAAACACACTTATCAGTTATAAACTAACATTATTGAAGCAAACACTACTGAAACACACCGTCACGGTCATTGCCTGGCTCAACACTGACAGATACTGTTGTGTCACGGAGCTCACAAATGGTGGGAGGCGCGCGCGCTTTGAATTGCATTGTGGGTAAATTCCATAGCAATGGTGTGGTGGGGGGGGGTGCAGTACAGGTGCAGAGCGACAACCGGAACTCTAGAAGTGGTGACGGGCTGCAATAGACACCGTTGCACGTCGCGTACGGTTCGTTAAAAATACGTTAAATTACAGATTTGTAATGCTTTGCGCTACCCAGAATAAAGTAATTTTTATAGTTATCTTAATCCAACGTGTTTTTTTGCATTACTTTTAAAGCTTTTTCAATATAGCAATTTTTTATCTTGTATTTTTATAGGTCCAAGATAACCTTGTATTTTTCAATAAATTTCAAATATTTAAGCACAATGCGCTACCGATAGATGTGATATTTTTTTTTATTTCATCTGCGTTTTACTTAGGTGCTCTAGAGGCAAGTTTTCTGCAGTATTGCGTTTCAAAATAAAAATATTATAAAAATTCGGCCCACCCTATTGTACAGGGAACATGGGTTGTTATGTTCCCAAGGTGTTGATGATATTCCATTGCCACGAGGCCGTAGACTCAGGTGGGCGGAGTCATCACGGACTTCCATCGTCATCCAAAACACGTGGCGAACAAAATCTTATAATTTAGCCATCTTGTTGGCGTCGTTTCTGTGCGCATGGTCAGGTTTCGCGTATGAGCGCGTAACACAAAGCTTGATTTCTCGGAATCGTATTGCGTTCTTAACACACCCGCTTGCAAAGCTATATCACTGTTCACTGTTTGACTGCTGCCGTATTTTACGTGGGCGTTACAATTGAAAATTAAATAAAATTAATAAAAAATAAAACTTCCCATTTTGACCCATTACAAAGGGGGTGACAGACCGCTTAAGGGCGTATAGATAATTAATTTACTATGGTTGCTGGTATCCTATACACCAGTAATACCGAACTTTATGTAAGGCCGAAGCAAGGACGGAGTAAAATAAAAGAAAAAAATGTTTACTCCCAGCAGGTACAGTTCTTGTGGAAGCAACTAGGCAAGACAGTCCAGCCATGGGGGGAAATAGTGTAGTGGATAGGGGGTACCAACGTTACAAGCTACGTGAATAATGTAATATCAAAATAGGGAGAGGCCAATAGTCCAATGCCTTGAGATTATTACATAAAATTTTAACGACTTAGGTTAAGGGGGTTTTGAGGTGGGGTGTTAAGAAATAATGTAAGGTGAGAATTTTAAAATGAATTATAAATAAGTGAAAGTTGATGATTAAAAGTTATAATATGGTTAGTAATGGAGTATTGGAGTACATATTTTTGTTGTCTATGTATTTTTTGTATTAAGTAATTTTCTATTTTGTATAATCATATTTTGTATTGAGTAAAGATAACAGTGGTAATCTGAATCGGTAATTGAAATTGAATATATTTGAATGTGATAATTGAAATATTTGAATTGTATTTGCAATGAGATTTGAGAATCAATTTTTGGAATTTGAATTAAACTGAGAAAAATTTGTTTCTGATAAGACTTTCAAGTGTATGTTAATGTTAAGTTGTTTAAATAAAATGTATTATGTTAGCGATAAGGCTATATATTGTAGAAGAATAAGGTTATATATGTATTCAGATATATAAGATAACAAATCAGTACTTTGACAAAGGCAAACCAGTATGTCTAGGAGGAACCCAAATCAGTTAAGGATATGGAATGATGAAAGACCATTTGTTAATGTATTTACTTGATTGTTACAGAGTCTGGGTGGTACTGTGGAGGCGGACCTGTGCTGGCCAGCGAGTCAGGGCAGGGTCGCCAAGCGCCTGTCTGGCTTTATGGTGTTGGGATCCTGAGGAAGGAAGTCCAGTAAAGCCATGCAGGTGCAGCCACAGCCACCGGATTAGGGGGGTGAGTATCCAAAATTTTAATAAGGAAGTAAGGAGGGTTATGGCGCCATATCCTAACTGGTCCTCTTAGGTTTAGGCAATGAGAGTTTTTATGTTTTTACATAAAACCTCTCATTGGGGGTGGGGTCTTGTAACTGGACAAAATTGGTAGAACTATTTTTTTAAATAATTTTCAGTAATTCTCAATGTATGTAATAATTTTATAAAACCCATTGATAGAGATGTGTTGGAAGACATAACAAAGCATAGGTTAGTGATTACGGCGTAATAAGAACACCACGTGTTTTTGATGCTACAACGAACTTCCGGGGATGAGAAACGACTAGAAGCTTCGATGCTTGAGGGCAGGAGACGGGTGGACATCCGTTTGAACCTAGTTTCCAATGCGCAAAAAACAAGGATAGCGTACCCACGCCATCTCAGATCGCCCAGTCTTGTACTCACCAGCAGAACGAACAGACGTAATTTAACCGTAGCCTCGGGCATATTTTTGGTAGGCCGAAAATGCTACAGTAGGCCTACCAAAGGGTGTATTGAACTGTAATAGAGCAGTAAACAGTTTTACAACAGTATTAACAGTTTTTAAATGAGTTATGTGATAGTTCAGTGAAAAAGGGTTGACCAACTAAGTGGGCAACATCTGGGAACACATGCAGATAAGTACAGTGACAAAACAAATTTAACTGGTCAAAAGTGAAGTAAAGTTTATATAATTAAACATCAATAATAAATAATAGCTCAATAAAAATGGGGTTAAAGAGATATGGAGAGAGAGAGAGAGAGAGAGAGAGAGAGAGAGAGAGAGAGAGGGGAGAGAGAGAGAGAGAGAGAGAGAGAGAGAGAGAGAGAGAGAGAGAGAGAGAGAGAGAGAGAGAGAGAGAGAGAGAGCGAGCAAAGTACTGGTTTGCCAATTTAAAACACTTTCTTATTTAAGTATCATCATTTGTGCCTATTAATTTTTGTTTTATTTCAAATAATTGAAATTACAAGAAAACTAGTATGTTCAATAAAAGTAAATATGATATTGATATAACCATGTGTTAGAGTAATTATTACGTCAGAACCGTACCCTATTTCTGTGCCAAAAGGCTCGCCTAAATGAACCTGTGAGAGTTTTTGAATTAAGGGAAATAAATTAACTAAATATTTTAATGGGAAGAGTATAACGGTTTCGATATTGAACCATAAAATATCGTGGCGACCTTGTACAACAATTTGGGTATCTTCTGGTTTTTATAATAAGGTAAGTCGTACGTAAGTTTGTCAGAATCGGGGGTAAGTAAAGTATTTACTAGCTTCATTTTAATTGTATAGTTACAGTTGCAGTTATTCCTTTCGAAAAAATTTAATCACAGCACAAATTTCCAGTCTATTCAGTGATGTATGAGGCACTTACAGCAGTGAACTGTCCCACAAATAATAAACAACTCATTGGTGTGAAATTATACAACATGGTCAAAATAATGAGCATAGTAGTGCAATCTCTGTGTCAGGCCTGGAACAATTTTTTCCCTACCCTCATATATAAGTAAATCTTAGTTTATATAAGTAAAGTTTCATTAGTTTCACCATCATGAAATTCTAAAGGCTGTCCCAGGTTTAATTTTCAGCATTGGTGCTTATGGAAGCTGTCATGCTATCTCTTACCCATGTTTCTTCTATACTTCTCTCCTTTTCCGCCTATTGAAATGTTGCCATTCATACTAAATGTGAAGTACACATTTTAAAGAGCGTTAAATTGTATTGATATTGTTACGAGAAGCCTACCGAACAACCCAGAACATTATCCACTCTTTCCTCCTTGTCCATTGTGGCAGGTGTTGCTCAGTCAAGGCTGCTCTCAAGTGGGTTCTAGTGTATTCAAGAACACTTGAGATAGCATTAGGCCAGTATGGAGTAAGGAGGGAAAGCTGTACTGGACCTCTGCATGGCCTATATAAAGCCATAGCAGCCGGGTTGTCAGTTGAGTTATGTGAGTGATTTTCGCTAGCACGGATCGAGTGTTTGTTGAAATGAAGTATTATGTGTTTTATAATTGTGCGGTACTCTATTTAGTGTACATTCTGATTGGGTGTGAACAATTTTTATTTGATTCATTGTAAGAGACTATCTTGTTGATTACAAACTGTTTAATAGTGATGATTAAAACTGGTGTTAGTGACTTAATTGGTGTCTTGTATTTTGTTTTCCACTGTACTATATGACGATCAGTTAGACCATCATAACAGTAGTGTCAGAACTGGGATAGAATGGTTAACAGTGGAAACAGAGGACATTTCATAGAAGAGTGCTGTTAGTGGTAGTTAATTAAATAAAATGGACACCAGTCAGACGATAGAAGCATTCCAAGCAATGCTACATCAAAGATAGGAACAACAAAAAAAGGAACAAAGACAGGAAAGAGAAGCAGAAAAATGACAAGATGAAAAACGTAAGTGTGGAAATGAAACACCAAAGGGACGGAAAAAAGAAGAATTTAGTCATCAAGCAGACGACGTTAAGACATTTGTACAAGAGGATACCACTGAAAAATTCGTCCTGTTACGAGGTGAGCAGAACAAACAAGTTGACGGAATATCTGAAATAAAAAAATCTGTGAAAACAAATATTTCAAGTTTAGAAGTTTCTATTACAAATTCAATAAAACAAATTTAAAAGAAAGTTAAACATTTAGTGAAAGAAATTGTTGATAAAGAAAGGCCATTAGTAAATGCTGATGAAGATTCAAAATATCAGAGAAATCAAACTATAGTATGACCAGTTTTCGCTAAGGCCCCAACGTTTGATGGAAGCACTCATTGGGCAACTTATATTCGCCAATTTGAAGCTGCCGCTCGCTTAAATAAATGGACGGAAGAAAAGAAAAGACTTTCACTAATTCTTGCTTTAAAAGTGCCTGCCGCAGAACTAATATAGAAAGTGCCATCTGACAGTCAGAACATCTATGCCGAATTAACAAAAGCTCTGGAATTACGGTACGGTGACCAGCATTTGTGCGAAGTGTACCCGTGTTCAGCTTAAAGCAAGGCAACAGCGTTCAGGGGAGAACCTTCAAGAGTTTGAAGCGAATGTTGACCAACTGACAAGATTGGCTTATCCCGAAGAATAGGAGGACTTTCGGAAGTGGATTTCTCTCATTACGTTTATTGACGGTATCAGTGACAGTCAATTACAACAAGTGTTAAGAATGGGATGGCATAATAATAAATCAGACGCTCTTGTTCATGCTCTTCGTTTTGAAGCTGCCAAGCCGGTGACCTACATTAATCAAAATATGCCATCATGTTGTAGCCAAACGGATCCAGTACCACAGTATCGTCATAGCAGCTAGCATAAAGAGACGATTCAAGAGCAACAGTTTAAGAAGACAGCAGCGCCACAATGATCTTTCGAACTAAAGGATAAAGACAGAAGACCGAAGTGTTACAACTGTGGAAAACGTGGTCATCTACAGGTACACTGTTGGAAGAATAAAATACCGTGAGAAGGGAGTGATCGCACTAATTCGAAAAGTAAAGTCCCAGAACAGCACACAGTTTCTACGCTACATAAGACTAATAGAAACCTGATTGTTAATGGATTTGGCAAAGGTAAACAAACATCATTTACAGTTGACACGGGCGCTACAGTGTCTATTGTGTGCCCTGACTTAGTCAGCAACCAACGGCAACAAAAATACTGCTGGACACAAAGCTTACATTTTGGCCACAAATAAAACAGGCAGCTGATAAGGCTAAAACTGTGACCGTGGCACTGAGTAGAATTATGGCGAACACCAGTGGGTTGAAATCTTCCAAGTGATGCTTACCTACGTCAGTTACTACTTTATGGTAGTAATCGCACACTCAATACTACTTTTTATGGTGCATAGATCTGGACTGATGCACTCAAACTCGAGAAATACAGACGACGCTTGTCAGCAGTACAGCGAAGTGGCATGTTCAGAGTGACCCGCACTCTTTCGGTGTCTGCAGTTCTTGTCATTTTTATTTAATAAATGTGTGTAATTGGGGCAGGAATAATGGGTGTGATGTTATTTTAGTACACCCACAGAAGGTATTCGCATGCACCATTTTGTATCCCGTTTGATGAAACACAGTCTAGCCACATGTGTATAAACAGTGTGAACAGTTTGATTCCAGCTTAAGAATTTACAGTTTTAAAGGACTTCTACAATTTTAAAATTAGTTAGTTAGATTATTGTAAAAATCTAATAATACACTGTTCGCATCTCTAAGAGCACATAGCAGTACCAAAACAAATGTATAACATCATAGTTTCTGCTTCACATGGGATATAAAACATCAGTTTCAGTGAGCAGTTGGTATGAGCAGTGAGTCACCCACCAGTAACTATAGGGAAGCAATTGAATAGTCAGATGTGTGGGGGGGTAGAGGGTATTCTGTTGTTGTTTACTTCTAATCAATCACTTATTAGATTGCTCTCCATTTATCCCCCTTTTTTGTACAGGTATTAAACATCGTGTACTATTTTAAAAGTTGTATGATGTTGTTTTTGAATAAAGGTGTACAGCAAGTGTTGTATTAGCTTACCCAAGACTACCAGGTAAGACACTAGTAAATACATATTATGATTAAAAGTAAAGAGGAAGTAAACTGTCCTTATTGTGACTGACATGGCTGACATGATGAGCTAGCAAAACATGTTTCAGGTAAACATGTGTATGAAAAACCTAGAACTAGAGACCAAGATAGTATTTTAGTTTTTTTTTTTAATTTATAAGTTGGGATCTTGAAGAGTATAACAATATGACTAAAAATATTTTGCTTTGTAGGAGAAGTGGGAAACCTAAAAACTAACTAAGGAGAGTTAAATGAATGATTTTGTGCAGACTTGCAGTCAATCTTATTTTGCCTGTAAAACAATGACGATGATGTAGGCATTGATCCCAAAATGTCTACTGATTGATATCTTGAAGAGTTGTAAACTATATTTCAAGTGTTTCAACTATATTTCCTTACTAATAAATATTGTAATCTAATAAAGAAGTCCTTTGTAAACTGACAGTTTTAATTTTTAAGCTATTAAAATCAAATCAGTTTAAACTAGTGTAACATGCCCAACCAGTTATAGCATGTTAGTTCAGGAATGTGAAGAAAGTTAATTAGAATAAGCAAATCAGTTACAGAAATTTGTCTACTGGTGCTGCATTTTTCAGGGAGTATAGTAATGATACAATGCTCTCCATGTATAGAAAACTATAAAACATTCACAAGGAGATAACTGTTATTAAAAAACAACACTTGTTATATTTTTTCTCTCCCGAGTGAACACTAGTTAGTGTAACCAATTCAGGTAATAGTAGAACCCTGTTATAACACTCATTAAGAGACCACGTGAAAATGCATATCCAATGGAGATGTCCAAGTAATATAGGCATTACTGTATATTCATATTTTTCACACATACTTTTATTGAAATACTATATTCGACTACAATATTTTAAACAAACCGTTCAAATCTGTTTCATTAACTATTTCACCACTAACTTATTTCACTTAATGTTCAGTTATTTCTTTTTAAAAAATTTGTTTATAGTTGTTTATCTCATATATGAATCTATGCAAGTAATAATCACATTTTCTATACATTTTAAGTAAACCAGCTCACATTTTGTCAGATGAAGCACTTAATAAATTGTCTTATCACCTTAGCAGTAATGCAAGGGCTTCTTGCCATGTGGGAGTTGTTTGATTCGTTTGTTTCATCCCCATCTTTGTCACCTGCAGCATGGTTTTCAATTATATCGTCCACGTAGAGTATTTCTGAAGTTACTACCCCATTCTCTATAGACATGAAATCCTCCAAGTTAACATCTCCCAATGTTTTGCCCGCAGCAGCCCAATACTCATATTCATTGATTTGATCAAAAGAGGGATCAGATTTAATTATCAGAACAGTATAAATTAAGAAAAGGGTTCAGGAAAAGAAAAATACACAGTACACATAAACTTTAATAAAATTAAGTTTATTACCTTATTTAATCCAGCTTTCTGAAGCAGTTTACAATGGTGCGAGGCTGGACTCCTTCCCATGCAGCACTGATAAAATTTAGAGCATCCAGAAGAGTAATATGTCAATAATTCCCCACTGTCAGAATCCTGCAGATATCACAGGACGACTTGCTTGCGATACAAATGCTTGAGGACTTTTATTATATCTAGGTACATAAGTTGAAGCTTACTTGTTTTATACAGAAGTAAAACGGCAAGCTTAATATTTTTGAGGTCCAAAGTATTAGGGTGGGTGGGGCAAAACAACAGAATCTTGCATGTGGCTTTCATCGTCTTGTTGTCCAAATTAGCAGCCATCCGTGCATGTACCTGGCTCTTATAAACACATGGCAAGTTTTTGACATTTTTAAAGAATTGTGGCTTAGCTGCCTTTCCCACCATGACTGGAGGGAGTTTGTCAAAACCATCAGAATTTGCAGCAGTGAGCACTGTGACTCTGTCCTTACTTAATTGTTCCTCATGACATGACTAGTCTCCAGGTCCTCATGTTTCCTGCATTTTACTTTCCTTCACTTATATCCACCTGATGTCACAGCTGCAATTATTGAGTCGTGGTTCTTTATTATTTTCACAATAATTTTTATGTCTGGATTCCTAATAAATCAGCAAGTTGTTTCAGATATGAATAGTGTTTTTGTAGGATTTAATATACATGTCTATATTACCACAGTTTTCACGTGGTACCTTGATGAACGCTGTAATGGAGTTTTATTACACTCTGAATTGGTTGCATTAACTGGTGTTCACTCAGGAGAGAAAAGTGTAACAAAAGTGCTGTTTTTTAAGAATGGTTATCTCCTTGTGATTGTTTTATAGTTTTCTGTACATGGAGAGAATTGTATTGTTGCTATACTCCCTGAAAAATGCACCACCAGTAGACAAATTTCTTTAATGATTTGCTTATTGTAATTAAACTTTCTTCACTTTTATAAATTCACTTCAATATATCTGATACAGAAAGTGCTTTCTGTTCTAGTGATCAAGAGGCTGTCAGTTATATTGTGTAAACATAAATATAAAGACAAACAGAAATTATGCTGTTGCACACCACTATATAAAAAAAAATCCCCTCAGGTGTGAGTTAATAAAGTTCTTATTTTCATAATTGAAAGTTGTGAAAAGCAGACTTTCAAGTGCAGTTTTTTTTAAAGGAAGTACTTGATTTTTCAAAAGAGGTGCAAAAACCCAAATAAATCATCCAGGATAAGAGTGATAAAAGGAGTAGTTAGTAACCCTGGATGTTCCCACATCCCTGTTTGAAATAATTTACCTATTTCAAAATTGATTAAAAATCTTTAGTGAGGCTGTTTGGAGATCAGTTTGATCAATACTTGGCACCCATTTGAAAAATTGGAATATCAAATTTGATGCTTTTTTTAACATCATTGTCATTTCTTGGAGTGGGCCTCTACTTCACAAGGCTTCCCAACTTTTGAAAGAATCGTTGGACAGACATTTCTATAATGAAAAGTACCATTTCCTGTATTTTTCTTCATTATCTTGTATCAAGGTTTATAAAACGTCAGAGATAATTGACAGCCTCCACAAAGATACAGGAAGGCTGCCACTATTGCAACTTATATCAAGTATAAACTTATATCAGTTTGTTTTTTAAATTACTAACATGATTAAATATAGAGATTAATTGATATGATTTGGTGCTTGTTATTAGCCACCAACATATAATGTGTAATTGCTTACATGTACATGAATATACACTACAGTTTGGGGGAAAGTTCTGACAAAAAATTTCATTTTAGGAAAGTTAAAGTTTTCTTTGTGCCCCAAGTCTAGGTCTTCTTGCTTCCAGACATGGCAAAAATCTACATTTCATATACACATAAACTATCAGTATATACATTTGAAAGACTGTTGGCATTTCTGTTGACTCGTTTAGCATTATGATGATTGTGATAGAGGAAGTGGGTTGTATAATGTGCAAATAATGATTATATGTAAGTAGTGTCTTATAATCGATCGTGGTAAATGGGTTTAATGTTGCAGTTTGGTGAATGGATGATACATAGTTAATAAAAATTTGTTCAAGGAGATGGATCAGCTTGTAGAAGTATTGATGTTTTTTTTAAGGTTGTGTAAAATTTACATTTCATATACACATAAAATATCATTATATACATTTATTTGAAAGACTGTTGGCATTTCTGTTGACTTGTTTAGCATAATGATGATTGTGATAGAGGAAGTGAGTTGTATAATGTGCAAATAATGATTATATGTAAGTAGTGTCTTATAATTGATCGTGATAAATGGGTTTAATGTTGCAGTTTGGTGAATGGATGATACATAGTAAATAAAAATTTGTTCAAGGAGATGATTCAGCTTGTAGAAGTATTGATGTTTTTTTTTAAGATTGTGTAAACTACTTATGAAATTTATAGCTCTCATGGTTAAAGTACTTAATACAATCTTAACTTAATAATATGTGTTGAAGTAAAAGATTATTTCAGCTCTATTTCAAGTTTTGGTAAAGTATACAGATATCTAATGATATAGGAAAGTAATTTACTTTGGTACCACATATAAAACATAAATATACATTATTATTTAAGGATAATATGTATGTGAGTATATTACTTAATGATAATTGGTGATTAGAGATTTTTTGTAATTTGAGGAATAATAAAAAATTAGAAAAACATACTTGCACAAGCAATTATTACTTGATACTGTAACATGCAAATATAGCAAGAAACATCGAGAGTTATAAAGAAGTGATGGATATATAAAATTAATAAATATTTTCTAATGTTTCTATTGTCTTGGTAATTTTTTTTTTAATAGAGCTAATGGTGTGTGATGTTTCCCTATGTTCTGAGTGGTCTCAGATAAATTCTGCAATTAAATATAAAAAGAAAGTACAGTATTTTGTCACATGTTCACATGTTTGGTTAAAATAAAAAATGCTATTGGCACGTCTTTGCCATATTTGTTTATTTTGAAAAGTGTTCAGTAAATGTAAATGTGAACATCTGTATTAGGAAAATCCAGTTTCATATACATAAATAACTGCAGTTGTGTGTTAAATAAGAGAATAAAATTTGCTTGGTGCATACTAACCAAGGAAGCTGTATAGTGGTGTTTCTAGGTTTGTAATGCCAGACTCAAGATTATTGATGAGACACTTTGCTTATGTAATAAATCTTGTCAGTTTTGTGTAAATATTTTGCACTGTTTGTATACTAGTGGACATGATATATTTGGTTCTTTAATATAGAGAATCATGTTAGAAAAGTATAGTGAACTGTTTAAGCTGTAACAGGGTTACTTTAGTACTTTGTTTCATTCACTTTTTTGTGTGCTGTTGTTAAACTTATAAATAATTTATGTTTGTGGTTTATAAAACTGTTTAATTTTTAGTATTGTTTTGTTTCAGCATATGTTTTTCACAACAAGAACCAGGAACTGTTCAGATACCTATTGGAAATAATACAGGATCTCTTCCTGACCTTACTAGCTTCCACTTTCCCTCTCCATTACCCACCCCCCTGGATCAGGAAGATCACAATAGCTCTACCTATAGCAATGTGAGTCATGAATTGTATCAGGCTATAAATAAAATCCATTTAAGCCCTATAAATTGTGCATCTTTTTAGATATAGCTGAAGCATTTTGAAGTTCAGTGGGGCACTGATTATATGGTTTGTTCAGATTACAGTCCAGAAAAGAAAGATGGGTGTTGGAAAAAATATAAAATGTAGTATTGTTTTGCTTTAAAAGGTAGTTATTTTTTAATGCTATTTTTAAACAACCACCACCAATGATTGTTCTTAAGCCAATGCATTTTTGCATATTTTTCAAGTCAGAGTATTGTGAGTGAGTTTGACCTACATTTGTCTGTTTATAAAATTAACTTCTGAAGTGAAGATAGAAACACACTTGACTAAGACATAATATATTTCAGTTACTGTATTGATTATGGCACATTGTTTTATCAGAAGAAACATAATGTTTTTATGAATGTGTGTTTTTGCATAGTTTGATTTCTTTTAGTGAATTGTTGTGAATTCTCTTAAAGTTCAAAGACTTTTACAGATATAATCTTTGATTTTTAGCTAATGTTTTGTAATTACTGCATAGCATTTTCTTTTTAGCATTATACTATGCAGGCTTTTAAATTTTACTTATATAAATATATTCTTTGAATTTTCTCATTTATAATACAGTATGGCGTCTGTTAAGAATTAAAGATTGGTATGCAATATGTAAGATATTAGAATTATCCGATTGTTCATATATTATCCAATTATCCAAGATTCACCCGTGCAGATGGCAGTCTAAATAATTGGTATCCTACTGTAATTTAAAATATTAAAATATAGTAATTCAGATGCTCAATACGGTTACAATTACAAAGAGGTGGTTCTATTACAATATGGTTGTTATACGTAAACAGAAGTTGGCACAATTGCAATACATTCTCAATTTATTGTTGCCAAAATTTTTGCTTTTCAAATTTAAAGCAAAATATGGGATTCAAAGTTCATATAATTAAGATTATAGGGTACATGATGTGTCAAGGAAAAAAGTTTCATTTGTTAAAAAAAAAAAATTAGTATGGCAATATTAAGCAAACTAAAACAGTTTAACATTTTCATTAATGTAATAGTTGCTACATAATTTCCAATTTACATACAAGTTCTGTCTCAAAATTAAACATTTTTCCAATTAAATTTTGTGTATACTTTGTGTATTAAGATAGGCATAAGTTATTGATCACAATTAATATGATAGAAGTAAATGTTTGATATAATGCTTTTCCAAACAGAGAGTGGAATACAAAACAGGATTTTGTGTCCTTGAAGATCGATTTCTTGTTTTACAAAACTAATGTTTTTCAGTAGAGAATTTTGGAAATAAGTAATTTCATTGTTATGATTGGTTAGTTTACAAAATCTACTATTAAGTGTTAATTTTAACTCTGTTATTATTCATTTCTTTACACAAGTTATCTTCTTCAGTTTTAACACACTCCCATTATGAATATGATGAAAAAAATCTTACCATCAGGCGGTACGTTTTCTGAAACTCCATTTTAATAAATGGAAATAGTACTATTTGTACATGACCTGATGTGAGGATAAGCATATATATCTTTCGTTGTGCGAGTAAATTTATTTTTTTACTGTCACCTTGATTCATATTATAACAGTGGTATAAGTCAAGTCATTCTTGACTTGCCTGCCAGCTGTACAAGTCATGCTTTTCATTATATTCTTCATTTAAATCTGTTTCAATAACTAAAAAAACTGATTAAACCAAATGGAATAAAATATTTATTAATAAAAAGGTAAATTCCTTATTGTTTGAGGAACTGAAAATAGACAGCTTTGTGAAAGAGCACTTATGTGCTTTTGCATCAGCCTTCTATTCACACATGCGCGCATGCGTGCGTGCGTGTGCGTGTATGTGTGGAGGGGGGGAGAGACTATTTTTCCACAAGTTACAAGTTCCGTTCAGTTATGTATGACTCCATCAGTTTTCTAATCGATGGCCTATAGAACTTTGTGTATTACCTACGTTGTTTACAGTGTGAATATTCACTAATTATCAATGTTCGCTCTAAAGTGACTAAAAACTTTTTAGATTAGTTGTGTGTTGTAACTTTTAAAACCATAAGATTAGTAGAAAACTTTGTAAGTGGACAGTAGATTTTACTGTCCTAAATCCAGTGATTCACACACACAGTGAGGGTGCATCATTGTTTTTCTCATAGTATGAAAAATATCCACGTTCATATTTGTACTTGTGTTTATGACCAATTTGATTTTTTAATGAAAGAATGAAGGCATGACTTTCTGTTGAAAAAATTATAAAATTTATGTTTGAAATATTGCTATTTAGGTAAGACAGAGACAACTGTATGACGTAGTTTTGGTAATGAGATAGTTTCAGGTTTAATAATTTTATCTTGTTAATTATGTTGTTACTGCTGATAAACGGTTTTGAAATAAATAAAAAGACTTATGTTCAACCGAAAAACAGTTATTCTAAACAGTTTTTAGTTGCCTTCATTATGTACTTACATGAAGGCAATTTAAAAGGTTCGTGGTTTGATTATGAAAGACTTTATCTTTGTAGAATCATTTTTATTCTTTAACATAGTCTCCATATAGTTCAATACACTTGACCCAGCATATCCAGTGCTTTTGTACCATCGTGGAAGTCAGATACTTCTAGGTCTCAAAATAACCATTTACTGCCACTTCCAAAATGTTAAAGTTCTCTTTTCATTCAAATACTGGTATAACGTCTGGTCAGAAACAGCTATCCCCCCATATGTTTTCTAATTAACTTCAGGTTTATTTGTTGTTTTTACTTGATTTCCCCTCTTCTTGGTTCATTTTTCACTCCATGCTTTAGCTTCAGTAGATAAAAACAAAACCTGTGATTTTTTCGACTTTTTCTCACTGTTTGAGACTTCTCATCAGCATTTTCGTATTTAATATTTCACTCAGGAATTCATCATTCACATATTCACTTTCGGCAAGTTTTATATTGTATTTTTACTAAATGGTGATCACGAACACTTCATTTTCACTAAAAAAACTATATAAAAAATATAACATGTTGAAACTTCACATAACCTAAAATGCACACAATAACAGACAAAATATGAACTACCAAATCAACTGAACGAATAATCTATACTATCGAACATACATCTATTTAGAGATCATTATTATAAGATGTTTATCAGAAGAATGGGTTTTCGTAATATGTTTGATATAAAGAAACGGTCAGAAATCAAATTGATTATTACTATCTAAAATAACGATTTCTGCACATTATGTTTTTTGGACATCAACAATTTTCACACATAATCCTCATATCCATAAAACTGGACATTGGCACTAAAAGGGTTTAGTAGCTGCCCTTTTATCAAGTTTCACTTATTTAAGTACATATGTAGTCATAATAGGTTTAAATTATATAAAAATGACAAGCTGCAGTTTAACAGATCAACAAAATATTTTTGTAATAAGTCAGAACCAAGAACCGAAAAAAGCCATCTCCGATTTGTATGTTTCTTTTGTAATTAATAAAATCTTTAAATTCGTAGTGACCGTTAATTAATGAATTATTCGGTGAGGGGTTTGTGAGGTCAAAAATATAACCCAAATTTTAACTTATTTGTGTCGACGTTTCGTCAGCAACAGTTGTCCTGATGATGACAATAAACACTGTCAAAACGTAAACACAAATAAGTTAAAATTTGTGTTATAGTTTTGACCGATCCTCCCAAACCCTCCACCAAAAAATTCATTTGTAATTAATATCAAGTTTTACCTTGAGACTAAAGTTTCTTTAAATTATTACTTTGTGTTTATGGGTACCATATTATGATACAATATTAGAAGTAGAACATCGAGTTTTAAGTGGATGTAAAAGAGTATGATTATTTTGTATACTTTTTATATGCTGTAGTTATTAATTAAAGAATTGTGAAGCCAAGAGGTGCTACATTTTAAGACATATTGTTTCAGAGTCCACAAGGGACGAGCCCTTCAACATTGTCCCCCACATCCCGACCACAGGGACGTTTCTCATTTGGGGGTTCACCCCCTAATGAGTCTCCTGGTCCCCCTTTGTACAGCCCTCTGAGTCCTCACAGCCCCCCCACAGTGGCCAGTACACCAGTAAGCTCAGTTTTTTTTTTTTATAATGTGTGTATTATCATGTGTTGACTGGCCTGATTGTAACTTTGTAGTTGAAGTAGGTTGATCCTGTTTTAATTGTTGCTTACACACACTTTAAGTAGTTTTTCTGTGCCAATCAAGCTGTGGTAAATCTAGTTGAATAAATAGTTAAACTATTATATATATTTTGAGATTAGTCATATCTGAATATATTTTTTATACTGTGAACATATATTTTTTGATTATAAATTTGACAAACTGCTGTCATCAAAAACATTGTGTGTGTGTGTGTGTGTGTGTGTGTGCGCGCGTGCATGCGTGCGTGCGTGCGTGCGTGCGTGCGTGCGTGTGTGTGTGTGTGTGTGTGTGTGTGTGTGTGTGTGTGTGTGTGTGTGTGTGTCATGAAGGTGTGAGTTCCTGAAGCTTGGTAAAGAAAGTTAAGTTTCAAAATTAGTTTATATACTCTGCTGTTCATATGTTAGATATATTACATTTAATATTTATACTAAATTTACCTCAAGATGTTTTTTCTATTAGGAACATGTTTCGAGAGTTCCTGTTCTCTCATCTTCAGCCTTTGCCATCTTGTTTCTGGTGAAGTATTTGTGTGTTGGTTGCTGGATGTTATTAAGGTTGTTTGTTGGTCTTTGGTCTTTTAAAGTTGTATTATTGTGTGTGGTTGTGGTATATGTTTTTGTATTTTGTGTATTTTCGATGTTGAGTGCTTTGAATATTGTGTCATGTTTTGTATTGATTTGTATTTGTTCTGGTATTAGTTTGTTTTGTGTTTTATGTTTGTATATTTGTAAATTTTCCCAAATGTTCATTATGGTGCCTTTGTGTGGTATATGTTTTATTAGTGATACATTGGTTATGTTTGGGAATTCGTGTCCTGTGTTTATTGCATGTGTGGCTAAATTGGATTTATATATTTCTGGTTTTTTGTATGCGTTTAGGTGTTCAAAATAACGTTTTTTCAGCTGTTTTTTTGTTTGTCCTATGTAACATTTATTGCAATCTTGGCATTCAATTTTGTATATACCATTAGTTGTTGTATTATCTTTGTTGTGTGAGCTATTTAGAATTTGTAATTTATTTTTATTAGTTTTGTATGCTATTTTTATATCTGTGTTTTTAAATAGTTTTGTTAGTTTTGTCATTTTATTATTTATGTATGTGAATGTGGGCCATTTTTTGTTGTTGTTATTATTTATGTGTTGTTCATTTTGATTAATTCTTAATTGTTCAGTTTTTATTTTGTATTTGATTTTATTTTCTATTTTGATCATAAATTAATCAAAATGAACAACACATAAATAATAACAACAACAACAAATGGGCCACATTCACATACATAAATAATAAAATGACAAAACTAACAAAACTATTTAAAAACACAGATATAAAAATAGCATACAAAACTAATAAAAATAAATTACAAATTCTAAATAGCTCACACAACAAAGATAATACAACAACTAATGGTATATACAAAATTGAATGCCAAGATTGCAATAAATGTTACATAGGACAAACAAAAAAACAGCTGAAAAAACGTTATTTTGAACACCTAAACGCATACAAGAAACCAGAAATATATAAATCCAATTTAGCCACACATGCAATAAACACAGGACACGAATTCCCAAACATAACCAATGTATCACTAATAAAACATATACCACACAAAGGCACCATAATGAACATTTGGGAAAATTTACAAATATACAAACATAAAACACAAAACAAACTAATACCAGAACAAATACAAATCAATACAAAACATGACACAATATTCAAAGCACTCAACATCGAAAATACACAAAATACAAAAACATATACCACAACCACACACAATAATACAACTTTAAAAGACCAAAGACCAACAAACAACCTTAATAACATCCAGCAACCAACACACAAATACTTCACCAGAAACAAGATGGCGAAGGCTGAAGATGAGAGAACAGGAACTCTCGAAACATGTTCCTAATAGAAAAAACATCTTGAGGTAAATTTAGTATAAATATTAAATGTATTATATACATCAAGAAACGGACTGTAGCAGAAAGTGATTGAAATATATATACACACAGTGGAATCACTTGTTAACGTTACTGTTGTTACAAGTTGTTATCATTGTTTTTAAATAATGTGAAACTTCTAATGCTGTGTAGTGGTAATGACAGGTAAGTGTAAACCAAGGTCATTATGTAAAACACAAGAAATTCTTGACGCTAGCTGTATGTTATTTCTGGTTAGGCACCTACTAGTGAAAAATAACTTTTCTTTGTATTCATGACTACTCACATGTCACTCATAAAGTCTACTTTGATAGGCTATAACAGTATTGTCAGGGATAAATTCTATGAAAATAAGAAACAAAGTGCATGAAACTAGTAATTATTGCATTCTGTGAGGTTAGGTTTTGTGTGTGTGTGTGTGTGTGTTCCATACTGTATTAATACAGGGATACAGGGACCAACATCTGGCATGATTTAGAGGACACAGTTGAAAGTGAGGTAATACTAACTAGGGCAAGTCTTTGGGAGGAGGTAAAAGCCTGAATCATTAGATTGTCATATTCAGAAGTGCCATACGAACTGTGAATAAGTATGCACTCCTGAAATGCTGTTACAATTAGTGAGTTACAGCACACTTGAAGAATAGTACATCACAAGAATAGTGAAGGTATCCTATTCATACGATTCAGATTTGTAGCTACTAAATTGATTTCTGTTTACAACAATGAGGTTATATCACCCTGACTAGGCAAACAAGTAATTGTAATTGCATTCTGAAAAATGAAGGAACAATTCTCTAATAGACAGCAGACTGGGAACATAATGTCAGTAACCCCACAAACACCTGAAATTCATTAAAGAATGTAGGGAAAACATGCACATGTAAAACAAAGTAGTTTGCAAAAGCAAGAAAAATAAAAAAATATGTTGGGTAAGTTGTTGGGGGGATCAACAGCTAACATTCATTATTAATGGTTTTACAGTGGCCTCTCTCTTAACCAACGATCTCTTAACTGACCTTTCCATTAACCGAGTGTTTCACTAGAGAAGGTGGAAAAAATACATACGTACACTAATAATACTTATTAATCATTTTGTAAGAAAGATTATAAATACAGTGTGTACATTATATTCTATTAACGACAAAATACTGTACTATGCTTAATGATTACCACTACTAAAATATTTTACTGTGTCAAAAATCAGTGTGTATTTTGACGAACTGATATTGTAAACAAAAGCATTTAGGTAACAGCTGGAGTTTTGAAAATGAGTCACGTTCCACGACAGACTTTTGCTCGACAAGCTGAACTAAATGTGCCAGGTCATAAGTTGTCTAAAGACAGAATTACTATTGCTGTTTGCTCGAATGCTTTGGGATCATATAAATTACCACTTTTTGTTGTAGGAAAATCTGTAAAACCTAGGGTGTTTAAAAACATAAATCCTGAGATGGATTTATGTTCTCTACCCGTTAGATGATGTTCTTGTACGAAAAAAGTTACTGTCTTTAATTTTGGAAAATACGGATGACGGATTGATATAACACAAGCTTTAAAAAAACTTAATATTAAGGACATTATTTACATGATAAGCTGATGTGTGGAGTACAATTTCTGAGATTACTCTGCAAAAATCTTGGCGATAAATTCTGCCAGCGGTTGTTTCAGATGATATTATGCCCAGCCTTGCAGAAAATGGACTCTTGCCATTAATGAGACAATTACCAGGATGCGAAGCTGCTGAAGAACAAGAGATAGTTGAATGGTTAAATGAAGATGAAAATGTGGAGAAGGAAATTGATGATAACGAAATTATTGAAGCAGTAATAAAATAATAATGAGGATCATGAAAGTGAGAATGAATCCGACGAGGATCAAGAAAGAAAAATTTCTCACGCAGCTGGGGAAGATGCTCTAGAAATAGCCCTTCGATATGTTGAACAACAGCCTACTTCAACGCCAGTCGATGTACTGAATCTGAAAAAGTAGAGAGATTATGCAGCTGACAAATGTAAGAATAACATAAAACAAAAGAAAGTGACTGACTTTTTCTCATATATCCGAGGTTTTTAAACTTTTTAAGTGTACAGTGTGCTTTAAAGTTGTGTTCTTGTGTAGGTTAATTGTACAGTAAAATATACTTAACATGTTTTCGTGGTACAACTTTAATTTTCTGTGTACATAGTTTACTTAACACCCAAAATCTTCGTTTCTTAATAAATTAGAACTGACATGAGCCAAAAGAAAGCGGACTGTAATTTCTTTCTTGTTTTCATAATTAAGGTAAGTCATTCATGTACACTACCATATGAATTTTATTTACTGTACTCACAGATAATTAAAGCAATTATAATGAAACGATATATCCAATTTTATCATACGCATTTCATTTATAGATACAGTACACAGTAGGTTGTATGTACATGTACTTCAAATATAGGCTATTCCAGTGGCGGCTGGTGACTGAAAAATTTGGGGGTTGCAGTTGTGCTGGATGGAATTAAATTGTTTTATTCTCTGGACTGAAAATGTCCAAGTCTCCTCCCCTCCAAAGAATACACAAGGAAAGTAAAATACTGCAATTTTAGTGTCACATCCACATAACCACGAATATTTATTGTATAATCTTTTTTAAATTTACGATTAAATATTCTGTTACCTGATTTTACACTTTGATTAAAATTTGATATTTAACTCTCTTAATTTCAATTTCTTTCCTTAATCGGACGTAAACTGAACGACGTTTTCGTTAAGTTTTCGACAGAATTCATTGCGTCCTACCAGTTAAATATAATAAATATCTTACACTATGACACCTTAATCCTTTACATGTACTATTATTTACATTTAACGATGAATTGGACTGACACTAACAACGAACTCCACAAAAAATTCGAACTTACCAACAAACAGGCTGGTGGCGCCATGACGTACAAGCGGGGTTTGCAGTCCCTAATCACACCAAGCGAAGCTATATCTTTGTAATAGGAACACCCGAGTCTAGCCAGCCAGAGCACTACTCCATTGTATTTCCCCATATACAAAGCGCGTCACAGTTGGTGCATACACCGCGGCAAGAGCGTGTACGGTTTTTAGTATTCCTCTGCACTTTTCAATCAGCAAATGATTAATTACGATGATTTAGCTTGAAAACACTATTACTAGTTATTGTTTTATTCATAATTCTATAATTTAAAATACAATTCGGGATTTAATGGGTGTTGTGCAACCTAAACACGGGCCGCCACTGGGCTATTCAATTCTTTGTTCTCGACGGTCATAAATGAGCTACCTTTCTGTTAACCGATTTTTCCATTATCCGACCGTTACCCGGTCCCATCCGAGTCAGATAAGAGAGAGGCCACTACTCATTGAGTAATGTCTCAGCAATAATTTGAAGTTTCTGGCCCCAAATTAATGTTCTGGACAAGTGACAGCTCTCACAGTTCTTCTCACTTGAAAAAAAGTGTTTAACTATAGAGTGTTATACATAGTACTTTGATAGGTGATCATAATAGCCAGAACGCCTATAGTGATTGTGATAGTAATGGATTTTGATTGTATGAGCAAAGAGAAGAAACTGTTCAGTGAAAGGTAACTAATACGTCAAATATCTGAGCTGAAATAGGTAACAGCAAGTTAGATATCTGAACCTAAATACATACAAAAACAAAACATGGGAATGTGGTTGTCTTCTAGCTGGCTGCTGGTATATTATGATTTACCACTGGAGAATAAAACTCTTAAGTAATTCACAGTTTTGTATATTGTTAAAACATCACAGAGATTATTGAATAATTCATTCAAGAAAAGAAATTTTCTTCAAGATAAGCTTTCAAGAAAGGTTATTGATGGTGTGAGCAACTTTTAGTCTAATTATTGTTCTGTAATTTAAGAGCTGCAAGTGGGAGACCTCTGAACATGTGAAGTATTATGATTATTTAAAACTGTGCACAGAATACAAGCTGGAACAAATATCTACTGCATGTACGAAATTGAGTAGGAGTACAAAAATGGTGCTTTATAAAGTAATAATAACTCGTTCAGTGGAAGTATTTACTTTGAAAACACTGTATATCACACGAATGTCTTATGAGTGGTTGAGAATTTTGAGAGAATACTTTAAAACAATATGTGGACCAGAAAAAGATGGTTCAGACTAGAGACAAGATATGAAATCTAATTTGAAGAATTAGATTGAAATATTGGTAAAAAAGACCCAAAGGACAACTGAAGATAAGCTGGAAGAATCAAATGTTTGAGAACTTAATTTTATGAGAGTGCTGGGGCAGAATGAGTGAATGAAAGGCAGGAACAAATTGAGAAATGTGGCCAAGAAGGCAAAAAAGAATGATAACCTTTGATGTGAAGAGTGGAAGTGAAAGAATTGTCACCTCTTGTGTTCATGTGTCAGAAGAGCTGTAAATAATAGCTACAATTTTATAAGGAGAGTAAGGCTATAATATGTTAAATTCCTTAAATGTGCAAGTCTGTAAACACAGTAAATCAGTGCCAAGAAACTAATAAGTGCTAACAGAATACTGTAATTTTAAACAGGATTTAATTGTTATATGTTCTTTGTGTGTTTTATTCAGGGAGTGAGGGCAGCCAAATTATGTTACTTAAAACACACCTCTAAATTCTTGATAAACTGTAAAAATAATAACTATAATATATTCTCCATGGTCAAGAGGCTAAAAGTCATGTTTCCCACGCACAAGGAAACATTACTGGAGGTTCGAGTCCCATATGAAGTTTTGAGGTGTATCCAGCTACCTAAGTCTAAGTGGACAGCAGTAATAAGCAGCATTTCCTCCCTAAGCTTATGCATACTGGGCTGTAATACTAGCAGTTTAATAACACAGGCCTGAAAAATTTAGGTTCATAATTTTTTTTTTAAATCCTCCAAATTTACGGGTTTTTTTAATCGCTGAATTTAAATAGGTCTCAGTTTTTGTGACACGCAGTTTTTTTATAATCTGCATTATCATTTTTATACTGACGTATTTATTTCAGAATAATTAGTTGGGAAAATATATTAGTAAATAAGTGAATTTAGATATTTAAGGTTTTTATTGGATATGTGTCTTCATAAACAGTATTATTTCAAAACTTGAAACATCTTTCCCTTAGATGTTTTTTTCTTTTATGCTGATTATGTAGCTTTTCTTCTTATGTGCAACAACTCCATTTTCCATTGTCACCTCCTTATGAAAAGTAGGGTGTAAACTCTTTCCTCTATACAAATAGGCTAATGTTTTGGCCAGAAAATTTTTTCTTTCAAGGGAGTTGAAAGTTCAGTAGAATTCTTCAAAATAATATGGCTCACTAGATCATTTGATTCAGGTTGAGTGAACACTTATTCTCTCATTACTGTGTGATTTATATACAAAGTAATAATTTGCTTAAAATTATTGAATTTGTTGTTTTAACGGGATGGAGAGGAGAGTCATACTTCCAGTTAGAACTGAGGTGTGTAGTAAAGATATTTAGTAAAAAATTACAAATATTATATTACATTTTTATGTCAAGTAACTATATTCATAGGGATATAATAATATAATAATTTTTTTTTTTTAAGTAATTTTTCCCCAGTGGTCACCTAAAAAAAAAGTGGAAACACTGTTCTGATATTTTCATGTGTGACTACTATAACTATTTTATATTTTTCTCATTGTTATATTTTTTAAAAGTCGAAAGTCGTTTACTCAGTAATTGTTTAATATTTGATATAATAGTTGTGACGTTTTTAATCTAAAAATATATGTTTGCAGTTTATAAAATAAATATTTTTAGAACTGATAATTGTAATCCTTTCCAGTGTTTTCTGAATCAGAATTTTTAACAAAAATATTTTGGTGCTGATTCATTTGATTTTATTACAGTCTGTGGATAATTAATGTCACAAATGTACAAGTAAGGTATTGTATTGTTTCACTGGTAACACATTTGTTTCTGGAACTCAACAGTATACCTTCTTTTTGAAAATTACCATGGTTTTTCATGTTTTTCATTTTTTGTATTGTGTGTAAGCACGTCCTTATTAGAAGCTGATTGTTGCGACTGCGGTGTTTTTTGTTTGTTTGTTGTTAATATAAGTAGTATTTGCACTAATATTAATAGTAATGGTACTTACCATTTGAGTGTTGTTAGTTTGTGTGTAGCTTTGTGTTCCTGATCTGATCATATTTTAGTTCTAAATATCAAGTGTTATGATACTTGATATGTATTAATTTTATAGTGAACTAATAATGATAAATGATCATCCATAACCAGAAATAATTGATCATCACTTTATAGACTTTGGATGAAAACCTTGTTGACACACACACACACACACACACACACACACACACACACACACACACACACACACACACACACACACACACACACACAATTAAAAAGTAAACTTTGCAAAACAAACAATTGTACATGAATAACTATGTTTTAAGATACTTACAGATTTTATGTGAAAGTCACTTTGACTTGCATATCATATAGTATCTAGTAAATATAGGAGTGTGAATGAAATAAGAAGTTGAAATTTGTGTTAAATATATTGTATTACCTTGTAAAATGAAACAGTATTTTTTGCATTTTGATTGCCATACTATTAAAAGCTATGATTGTGTGCGCCTTCACTCTAGCATGAGTTTCACTACCCTGCTTTTTTATTCATGTATTTCAGTTTTAAGTTTTTTTTATTTATTCATGGTTTATACTTTTTCAGCAAAGTCACATCTGTTACTGTTACTTTTTGTATATATAAAAAAAGTGGAAAACGTGTTGCTTTGATTTTATAAATTTACTAGCTTTTTATAAAATTGTATTTTGTCAAACTGAGATCAGCATATGAGACCCTGTGCTGAAAACAGTAAATTTATGAGTACTTTAGAATATTGATAAATTTGTAATTGGTTTTGATTGTATTATAATATAAAACATAAAAGTGAATTCACAACATATAAGTTGTGTGTCAATAAATGCCTGTCATTCTATAATATTTTACCCAGTTTATTAACTAAATTGTATATAGCTTGTTATTTGTGTACAAATTAAAAATTATTTTGTAATTTTTATTTATCACATTAAAAATAGATTTTATGTCAATATTAGTATTGTGGGAAACAGTATAAATAGTATAATTTAAATTTATTTTGTACACAATGAAAATAGGTATTTGAATGTAATAATACAAAGTTTTAATATTTGTAGCTTGTTTTTATACATTTTGTTTTGATTTTATTTTGCATTGTATTATGTTTTCTTTTTATTATATTGTAAAGTTGTGACTGTAACAGCTGTGTGTAAACCATGTAGTAGTACAGTATGTAGTGTGTTGTCGCTTATGTACCATGCGTGTTTTGCAGAGCCATCTCTCAGTGCCTTCTCTTGTCAACTCTAGGTATCTTCACACATGTAAGGTCAGTTCCATAGAATAATTGCATAATCTAATGTAATAGTAGAATATGTACTTATAAGATTACAAATTTTAGCAAATTGGTATTAAAAAATATTTCAACAGTCTATGGTAAATAGGTATACAATCAGTAGGTCTGAAAAAGTAATGTCCAGTCACATTTGGTCCTCCACATTAACTGTAGTGTTGAAATGTCTACTTATGATGAAAGTCCAGCAGTACATAATATTAACTTATGTCTACAAACTTTGGTTTGGTCTTACATTATTAATAAAGTGAATTAGAATGACATTTTTAACATACTCAGCCCTGACTACTTTGGAGGGCCAAATGTTCTGAAGAAAAAAATTACTGTTGTGTTCTGAACAGTCCTACATAATTTCGAACTTAGTGAAAAACATTTTTTTTATTTACCTCATAAAAATTCAAATTGTCCTCTTTTATTTGAAATACTTTGTATTCAGAAATGTGTTAAATGTAATCCATTCATTGTAGGTGTCCAAAATGTACCACTGTCAGATGTCTAAACATTTTTATTTAGCAGTATTAGCATTAATATTCTTTATAAGCATAATTTAACATATGAAAAACAACACAGAAAGCATTACTTAGACTAAGTATGATGAAAATAATTTGCATATAAGGGCTTCATTATTTAGTGTATGATACTTTTAGTTTGAAATATAGCAAAGTATTGTTGGCCACACAGGCATATTACATGGTACCAGTGGCACCATGTTTCCCTCTTGATTTTCATTCTGGCAGCTTTGCCTGTGACCATACATTTGCATTTTCTCGTTGGAGTACATTTTGTCTGTTTCTGGTATTTTTTTTTAATGGTGAGCCACATGACAGTTGATAGGTGTTACTGGAACTGTCTTCTCACTTTGTTGCTCCATTCCTCCTTGTTCAACTAGCTGCTTAGCAAGCCTTCTTGTAAAGGCAGCTAACTGATGTATTATTCTCAAACAGAAATTACACTGTTGCAACACACTGTATAAAAAATTCCTGATTAACACTTGTGAGCCTCTCAGCTCATCATCAGATCAGAAATATATTTTATTTTTAATATAATTTTGAAATTAATGTTTACAGTCTCCAAGCCACAATTGATTTAATTATTATATTACCTTATTTCAGTTCCGTCATGAGACTTCTAGTAGCTATGTGATGTGTTTTGGAAAGATCGTTCCATCATCAGACATGTGTCCCTCATAAGAGGTTGTCAGACATAAACATTTATTATCAAAGTCAAACACACATCAATAAAAACGAAATTGTGTATACGCTTCTTAAATAGTGTACACCGTGTCATGTGGACGGACACTGACTTACAACAACGGTCTACGCAATACGTTTTATGGACCTGGCTAATAGATGAACTCTCATTCCGGTATCATATAAGTGTTGGAACTTGATTGGGACATTTAAAAATGATATTCCTTTAAGTGAAAAAGCAGATGTGTACAGGGTTACATGCAAAGATTGTAAGTGTTTTTATATGGGCCAAACATGAAGGTCATTTAGTAAAAGATACAAAGAACACTTACCCAAAAAAAGATATCTTAATAACAAATTCGAATTTTGGATGACATTTAATAAATAATAATCAAAATTACACCGACTTCGATACAAATCGTGAACCTTCACACGTATGTAAAAATGGTAGATATATGGATGCTGTTGAAGAGTTTGAACTATATAAGGCATTTAAAACAAACAAAACCAAGTTCCAATGTATTAACAATGAGAGTTAATGTGTAGCCGCCAGGTCCACACAACATGGTGTACACTGTTCAAGTAGCGTTATGCAATTTTGTTTTTGTTTTTATTGATATGTGTTTGACTTTGATAATAAATTGTAATGTTTGATGGCCTCTTATGAGGGATATATGTGTCTTATGATAGAACAATCTTTCCAATGCATCACATAGCTACTAGAAGTCACAAGAGGGAACTGAAGTAAGGTAATATAATATTTAAATTAATTTTTTATATAATGGTGTACAACAGTGTAATGTCTGATTATAATCACTAGTAACACAACTTTAATATTTAAAATATAGTTATTATTCTGTCATCACAGTTTACAAATTATAAATAATTTATAATTTCCCATCATAACTTAATGAAAAAAACTTCCACCACTTCATACTTTTCCTGGCAAACAGGTAGTTACTCATAAGTTGGTCGCAACGATTCTCTCCACTACAACTATCACAATTTCCAGTTGACCGTGTTAAGTGCGAATGTTTATATGGAAGGCATTAGTTTGTGTTCTGTTGTCAGATACACATCCCGTTTGTCCTTCCACTGGAGGAAAAACAAATTTTTTTTTTACAAGAATATGCATTCACCATTCTTCAGTCTTACCTGTGAAACTTCCTTTGGTAGTTGTTGACACTTTTTCATAATACTGCCATTAGCGTAAGTGTTCTTCCACAAAGCATCAAATACAAGAACACTGATGTAAAAGAATTCCATGTAAATGTAGTGTCCTTGCCCCAGGTTGTTATTGTAATGTGAGAGCATCAGTGATGAAATGCTGTTATTGTTGTTGCCTCAGCATTCAGAATGCAACTGGTTCTTGCATCACTGAGGATATAAAACTTTGTACCATATTTGCTTGGTTTATGTAGACACACAAACACACACATCCATGAAATGGACACATTCCTTCATCTGCAGTTAAATTATAGCTAAGTTAAAAAAATTGCATACACTTGTACAGAAAAAGTCAAACACTGGTTGAACTCGTGAAAGGATCATGTGTAAGTTGATTGTGAAGTACCTATAAAGAATTGTCATTGATGTGCAGTGTGTTGTTAGTATTACCAAAAACCTGTCATGTGTAAGGAGCTTACTAGCAAGTGAATATGCCTAAATCTCGAATTCAGGGCTTTTTCATGAAGTACATATGCACATGTAAAATAATACCAAAGCAAATAGAAGAGAAAGTGAGATCACTCTGGGCGCGCGCTATACTCATGAATAGGGCTAGCGGTGACCACGTTAAACTTCGGCGCTGCAATCGCAGGTTGTTGTAGTTGAGACGGTAAGCGTATTAGCCATGTGCCAAAAAGATCAGTTTTATGTGTTGTAAAAAGTGTGTTTGTGCGTCTTATTACTTATATCGTGTTCAGTTGCAATTAGTTATAGGTTTGAGTGATTTACAGACATTCTGAGTAATAAACGTGTGATAATATATAGTAAAAATGCTCAGAAGGTATGAATGGTTACAGTAATGATTTGTGTGTGTTGTTTTTCATATACGGGTAGTTTTTAGTTTCAGTTAACAGTGCGTGCAAAAAATTTATGTAGTAGTGCAGTTATATAGAAGTTGTGTGTTAAAATATATAATAGAAATGCCGTCCTGTTTTGTACCTGGATGTAGGAATGGCTGTGGTAAAAATTTCTTCAAAGGAAATCATTTCTTTAGACTTCCCAAGGACGAAGATCAGTTTGCAAAGTGTGCGAGGGCAATTCCCAGGAAGGATAAATGTCTTACACATAAATCTTATATCTGTCAAGTACATTTTTCTGATGATTTGATTTTGAAAGTAGATTCATTTGTTGTAAACAATAAAAAGGTCAAAATTCCAAGACTGAGATGGAATATTTACTAGCAAGTGAATATGCCAAAATATCGAATTCAGGGCTTTTTCATGAAGTATATATGCACATGTAAAATAATACCAAAGCGAATAGAAGAGAAAGTGAGATCACTCTGGGCGCGCGCTATAGTCGTGAATAGGCCTCTAAAACTCCGAAAGTCACCCGCAAAAAGGCAAATACAGCAAGTACAAACAGGCCAAGAGAAAAGCAATTCGACAAACTGTTCTGTGACAGAAATAGTGAGTTCAGACCACCCCCAGACTAGAACACACCAAGACGATCAACTGGATGAACAAAACCAAATCATGTTGCTGAAACGGAAAATACAAAATCTAACTCGTACTTTGATACGACCTAAAAATAAACTGTGTTGTGAGAAAGCAAAAGTTGTTTTACTAGAGAAGTAACGTGCCAGGAAGGAATGTGACTCATATGAAAGAGGGATGAAGAATTTAAGTAAAAAGCAGAACATGATTGTAGATGCTATGGTTAAAAAGTCTAATTTGTAAAATTCCAAAGGAATGAGGTACTGTAGTGAGCTAATACTAGAAAGTTTGCTGCTTAAAATCAAATCCCCAAAGGGATACAGACATTGCTTGCAATATGATTTCTGAAAAGACTGTGTAAAGGTTTAAAATGCCCATACGGGGCAAACACTAATGCTGTAAATGCCAGCAAAAGAAAGAAGACTTTCTGCAAGAAGAAACTAATGAAAATAGACGTCTTGGAGTAGTAATATTCGACGAAGTGAAGCTAAGGGAGGAAATTCAGTTTAATGCAACCTCTTTAAAAGTTTATGGCTTTGTAGACTTTGGTGATTATACACCTACAGACATGAAAAATTCTCTGGCGAACCATGCCCAGGTATTCATGTTTGTGCCTCTGTTATTCAACTGGGTACAGCCTGTAGCAGTGTATGTAAGCAGGAATGCAACCGCAGGTGATATTCTGGCAAAAATTCTAACTGGGTATCTTGCAGTTAGAGCAGCGAGGTGTAAGAATAATTGGATTTACAGCAGATGGTAGTTAATCTAATAAAAAGGTGTGGGCGAACTTAGGAATCTGTGGGAAAAGAGGTATGATTAAATGTAGTGCTCTGAATCTGGCGGACGAAGACAGGAGGATTTGAGCATTCTCAGATGCTGTCCATATAATAAACTGTGTGAGAAACTTTTTCCATGACAAAGTGTCAGTATTGTACAACGACATTGTCAGCTACGAATTATTTAGACTAGTTTACAAACTGGACACTACTGCTGAAAACACAGGACTTAGGACATTTCCTAAAGTGACAGCAGCCCATCGATCCTACATCATTCCAACGTATGAATGCAAGGTTGGCGTTCCAGTTATTTAGTAACAGCATAGCCAACGCAATTAAATTTTATCGTGACACAAACTGTGAAGGGTTTGTAGGTACTGAGAAAACAGAAAGCTTCAGCAGAGACATGAATGACCTTGTCGATGCATTAAATTCATCAATTCCTATAAAGGGACTTTACAATGGATCAGCGTCTCGTCATATATTATTGAAATTTGTACAAATTCTTAATTCAGAAAGCAACACTTTCGCCTCAGAGAGAACTCTAGAATCACTCAGGGTTACTCTAAAAAGTATTCTGGAGGCATCCGAATATTTGTGGAGCAAGAAATTTAATTATGTACTTACTTCAAAATTCAATCAGGATCCTCTAGAACGCCATTTCGGGATTCTCCGCTCTTTGTCATGCGATGACCATCCATCTACAGTTGACTTTCTACATCTTCATATGTTGCAGTCTGCATATGTTCCACTTAAACTTACGTTGGCAAAAGGAGCAAACTGTGAACCGAAAAGTGAATCTCCACTCACTTCTTTTGTAAATCAAATCCGTGAAATATGTAACGAGGTAGAAAATGAAAACAAAGCCCTCAAGAAATCAATGGATTTGCTCATCAAGGAAAAGGTAGTTTTAAAGGACTCAGAATGCTACAATTGGGCAGAGGAACTACCTGAGCTTAAAACTGGTGCTCCGAAAGAATGTCTCGTATATCATTTGCCAGGGTACGTAGTGAGAAAACCATCTAGATTTACTGACTGTGGTGACTGTGCTGTTACACTGAGGAACGATTGACCTCCTAATCTACCTGCTGCTGTGTGGACAAAAATAAAAGATTACGGAACTATCGAAGAAACATCTTATTTAACGCACCCTTCAAATGGTGTTTATCATGTACTATTGCAAGCAGAAACAACTGTTACAATAAAACTTAGTTCACCAAACAGTATGTGGGGGGATATTTTTGATGAATGTTTGGATGAAATCAAAGAAATTAATGTGCCCGCAATGGACAGTGTAGGATGTTGCCGTGAACACACACTAGACATTGTAGGCAAGCTAATTTTCAAATATATCCAGTGCCGATTCTTTTCCGTACAAAGGAAATACGTAGAGAAATGACCAGTACAAAATCGGCTAAATCCTCTCAGAAAATTTTGAAGGTTTCGAACTGCTGACATCTTAGGGCGAGTACATTGTTTAAATCTTATATCCTTTTGTATTTGTACGCATTGCAGTGTATCGTAAATATAATTTTAATTGTTACAACATGTAAAAACATTTCACGACAGTTTCAAATAAGTATTATTTAATACAGAGTTGTGTTTGTATTAAAACTTATTTGCGTGCTTCACGCTGGCGTATACAACAATGGGCGATGCTAGCGCCACGCTGTGGCGAACCACAGTAACTAGCTAAGTGATCTCACTTTCTCTTCTATTTGCTATGATAATACTAAAAAGTATAAAGTTCATGTATAAACTTGTTTTACAGTGATTCTTTTCACTTTGTTCTGATATTGATGATGTGCCTCCTTTTTGTTTTTTATTAGTTTGAACATTTGAACTTGTCTTATCAAAAAACTTCCTAAAACAGTTGCAGTAGATGCCATGTTGACAGTTGGGGTTTCAGTACTACTCTGTTTCTTACACTAAGACAAAGACAAAACCAGAATGACGTATGTAAACAGTGGAGCACTAACAGACAGTGGTGGTGGGGAGAATTGAACATGAACGTGTAGACGAGTGGGCGGGATCACATTACATTCCACAGTACAGTAATAGGCGAAGTTATTCAAACATTTTATTAATTATCAACACACTATAGTTGGTTATCAGACGTGCGGAGGTAAAATAAAGTAAAGCGGAAATGGAGTTCTAGTGTCAGTCCAGATTTTTTTATCAACCTACCCAGAAAAAAGTTCGTAAAATAGAAAACTAACTTCGTTAAGTATGGACATTTTAACATGTTTTTCTGACTAATTCTCAAAGTCCCTGAAAAACATTCGTTGAACAGAGAATATCGTTATTTAGAAGTTCGTAATATGGAAGTTCTACTGTATTTCATGTGTGGTATGTCGGAGTATCCCTTGCACTCTATTGATGCTTTGTCTCAGGATCATATAAATAGATCCAGATTTCATTATACGGAATTAATTTTTCTAAAAAACTTGTACCTGGTTCAATTAGCTTCAAAAATCTGTTCTCTTTCGGTTGATTTTCTTTTAATTTTTTTGAGATGCTAGAATGCCCGGGACATTTACTTTACTGAGTAACTAGATATTTTGTGCCATCTTACAGATTCACGTAACATTATATTCTTCTGTCTTGTAAGCCTCAGAATTTACAATGACTAGGGTTTTTCATTCATTTTCACCATAAATTTTGAGTTATTGCAGTGCATGATGTTTGAACTTGGCATTTTATAATACAAGAAAGATTCACAACCCATTCTGTGATAAATAACAGTTACCTATTTGATGGTTGTCTATTTCTTTTATGCTTTTGCAACTTATTTATGAGTGAAGTAAGTTAAAAATTTATTAGACACCGGAGAACAAATATTTTCAGAAATACAAAATGTATATTCTTTGTAAACAATTCATATCAATTATACTTTTATAAAGTGAAAACTTAAAACATGCTTTCATGTTGGAAATTATATATAAACAAATTTGACTTTCCTCTGGTATATTTCACTGTTTGAGCTGTTCATGTGAACTCAAAATCAAATCCACCATTCATAAAGTAAGAGAAAATATGATTCTTCTTTTTTAAAATATAACATATAGGTCTTTATCCTCTCTTGACAGTACACATTCAATTAATTGAAGGATTGGTGATTATAAGATCATAATCACTTTTATATAATGACCATAGATGTAATCATTTTATATTGCTAGAGAAAAATCTTTGTATTTTATGTGCACTCAAACATCAGAACTTTTTATTTAGTAGAAATCATGTAAGATTTCATATAAGGGAGAATTTTTATTGAACTCTTGATATTTTCTAGCAGAAACTGGGGAATAAATTGTAGGAACAATATAAACATTGTCTGGAACATTGTATGTCATCTCTATCTCGTAATGTTAGTTCAGTGTACACACTCACTCTTTTCAAGTGTGTGTGTGTGTGTGTGTGTGTGTGTATATGTGTATGTGTGTGTGCGTGTGTGATTTTATATAGCCTTTAAATAGTGTTTTATTTTTTATTTGTCCTGCTGGTGATGATGCCTTTGGTTGTTTGTATTCTTAAAATGATATAGTCATTTGCTTTAGATGAGATAGAGAAAAATCACTTAGTTTATTTTTTCTGTGGTGGCCAAGTGAAAACATGTTCATTTTTAGAGTCACTTTCTTTTTTTATAATTAAAGGGGAAATTAAGAGTAAATTGAATACACTGTAATACGCATAACCATAAAATGATCAGTGGTGGAAGAGAACTTTAGAATTTTTGGCAGATGAGGTAAACTAGAATAAAAAAAAGTATTTTCAATAAGACCCAGTGAAAAGTGGGATTGAAGCTCATGGTTTAATTGTGAAATCATCAGATTCCTAACAGTTTTTTAATTGTAATTTACAGATTGAAGTTTTATCCTCTTGAATTAATTGCCCATGAAGTTTGGTGTAACAAATTTTCTATGAACGTTTTTTTAAATATCTATTGACACTTTGTTAACATAAGGAGAGTAATATTCTGTATGCATGGCAGATAGGAAACAAGGCTAAAGAGGTAAATGCAGACATTAAAGTCATTTGTATCCTGTGAACCATTTATATATTGTGTATGTAATGTTTGAGTAGTTGAGGAAAGATACTGTGTATGGTTTATACACACTATTGCATAAGATATCTTATTTTGTAGTGGGAAGCATGTCTTAATTATATTGATGGATGAACCTTTCACCTATATTTGTGAAAGAAATATTTTAACTGTGTATTATTTTTGCAGTTTTAACAGTTAACAACTATACTTCTTGTGTCTGTTAATACTAGAAAGTCTTCAACATTTTGTTTGTGTATCGAATTTGTATGCTCTCTAATTATCTCCACCTGTTTTCAACTTATAAAATGACAACCACATGATGTTTGTAAGTACCTTTCAGAATGGTATTTACTGTTGATACCAACCAGGCAAATTCACAAGTTATTACTAATAAAATTAAATACCATTTTAATATAAATCAACACCTTTTTTTCTTTACAGTTTTAAGCTCCAAATCAGCATGGCTTTTTTATTTCTGACCTAATTCATTCCGTTCTTAATGTGGATTCTTATAACATGAACCGTTGCTTAAAAAAAGAGAAACCCTGTATAAACTGTACATTACAGTGATTCTGTATGCGTATACACAATTAGAAATATGCTGTAACTGAAGATGTCATTCCTTCATCTTTTAGCAGTGGACAGATCTGTCTTGTGTATTTAGAACTGTCTGTTTGATTCTGGTTCAATATCAAAATAATGAACAGAGTTGCCTCTTTGAAATTGTATAAAACATGTAATCACAAAACATTATGTACATTATCCTCAGGAGGGTGTGTATCGGGGATTGGAGATGGAGGCTGGAGGACCGAGGGATTTGGAGGTGACTAGTTGGGGAGGCCAAGGCTCATCATGGGCTGTAGCGCCAGAGGAATGAATGAATGAAATACATTATAAAACATTGCATCTCAGTAATAAATAATCACTCACTGGTTACTTGAACTAAACCATGTTTTTTTTTTCGTAAAGTCTGATGTATGTTTTATTACAATTACAAAAATGTTTATATCCTGCAAAATGCTTTTGTACCAAAATACAAAGTTTATATTTTGGCACTGTGTGACATGTCAGAGTATGTAACGTATAAGTATGAACACCAAACAATGGAGAATGATACCAATTGTTTGTATTGATTATATTGCCTCTTTTTGCCTGTATATAGCCACTAGCAGATTTTGGATAAGATTGCATAAGACAGATACGGGCAGGACACAGGTGATTAAAACACCAAGCGTATGGTAGATACAGGATCATTGAAAGCGTTTTAAACTCTCCGATGCCAGTAGTCTGGGCGTGAAAAGCATGACCAAAAGTAGAGTTTCTGAAAGAGTAAGAAAGCCCATCTGGCTGCGTACTGATGTAAAGGAAGCACAATTAAAATATAATAATGTAACACTGTGTGTACTGGAGACATGGCAGATGATGCATGAGAAATTAACAGGTGCTGTAAGGTGTACAGATGCTGAGTGGTATAGACTGGACTGTTATACCACTGGAAGAAGAAACCATTCAAATTTTCTTGAATGGCTTTGAAGCTGATTACCAGTAGCCTTTTTTCCATGGGTTTCTGCCATGGTGTTATTGGGCTTGAAGCTAAATTTAATGCAAAGCCTTGCTTCATAGCATCAGCTGTGTTGACTATTATAGAACTACAAAAAAAAACATGTAGTAAACAAAAAATCAAGATTGTGTGTTTTCAGAAAGATGTCAGTAGACAAATTGGCTCATAAAAGTTACACCACATACCATCTAGCAATTGTAGGTCTGTCTTACAATCGGTTCATGTGGTGCATTCAAATTCGAACTTGGAACAGCACCTCATACTGTGTTTCTTAATTTCCCAACTTGAGGATATATCCATGTACAAGCTTTGAGCTGTTTTTGTAAATTCATCAACATACAAAAGTAATAAATACTTAAGAAAATATATATTATCATTTTCATCATGCGATAAAAATATAATGTGTCAAGACATTTTTATAATATATCAAGAAAGCTTTATTTCCAGTTTTAAGAAAGCTGTTGTGTTTAATTTACTGTCCGCTGCATTTTGTCATTATCAAAGTTGTCAGATGCTGTCAAGTGTTGATTTGTGTGTGTGTATGACAAGTGGTAATGAAAATTGAATACCAGGCTGTTTTGGAATTATAGAGAACATATATTTACGTAGTGATTTTAAAAAAATACTTATTAAAACAATATAATGCTTTTGGATAAAACACACAAACACATGCATATGAATATTTGTCAGACAATAGATTAATGAATACTAGTAATACTGTATGATTTATGGGAAAAATACTAATCAGATAAAGAATTTAATTACATAATTTATATACATATATGATGTTACCTATGTGATAAAAATGAAGGTGAGTTTTTGATTGAGTTTTGTATGTTATATAATTACCTTAATATCCACTTTAGTGATACACAGTTTTGTATGTTGTTACATATTCCATGTGTGTCATGCACATAAAGATTTGTTGTCTTGTACTTTGTTTGTAATAACAAGTTAAGTATGGATATAGTATATATATATATATGTATATATAGTATAAGTATGGATATGGATATACTATATAGATATAGTATGAGTGCCACTAAAATTCAGTAATCAAGATTGTGTACGAGTCATCTGTTAGTTTTGTAGTCAAAAATTATCATAGAAGTTGTGTACATCATTACAAAGATACGTTTTGTTCATAATTAGTATTAATTGCAGACAATACAAATATACATTACGCGGGATTTTTATGAATATCATGGAATTTTATATTTTATTGTGTAAACAATGTTAATTTAAAAATATTGAATGTTTTATGTTTTTTTCTAATTTCTCTTCAAATAATTTGAGAAATCTTATAGGTTTGTAGTTTTTCATTCTGTTGTATTATATGGTTTGTAGAATGAATAATGAGTTGGAATGATGTAATTGTCACAAGAATGTGTAATGAACCTTTTATATGAGTAAATAATGTTTATACGTATTTTGTGAGCATGTGTGTTTTAGAAAAAGACTGATAGAGTAAGTGAGTTATCGATTACAACTTGTTTTGTGGCAGATTGTAATTGCGTATTATGTTCAATAACTTGATACATGTGTTGTATAAAAACAGATAAAAATTAAATTGTAGTTCATAGTTGTCTGTAAAAAAATTATGTCTATAGTCACTTTAAAATTGGTTTTGTTAATGCAGGGTGTGACGTTAGATAACAGCAACCGGGATTCATCGTTTTCTCAACATCAACAGGCACAACAATTTCTATACCAACAGCAGCAGCAAGTGCAGCAGCGTGTTCCATCCCCTCACCAGTCGCCATGTAGTCCTTTAACACAAACATCACCATTAACGGTAATTAAGGCTATAATCTCTGATTGTTTAACTTGCTGCATACAGTAGTTGCATGACAAAAACGATTTTAATAAGTGTTTAGAAAGGTATTTCTAAAGTTAAACCTGTTTTGTATAGAAGTAATGCCATACTGCTTAATGCTCAATACATGTCTCAGGTAAACAAAAAAACATCTTTATATTATATATTGCAACAAATTATGTATTTTACAAATAATTTGAATTCGTGGAGCCCCACGATCTTGGAGCCCCAAAATATGCAACACTTTTGTTTGATAATTCAAAGAAAAATCTATTTTGTGTTTGAATAGCCCCACTTTGGAAGCGACAAAATGTAACAGTGCAATTTTTATTTGAATGGGCCCCACGTTCTTTGGGACGCCAAAATGTAACAAATTAATCCTTCTGTGCAATTTAATTTGTACATATTTAACTCATACACTCTCTATACCATTACTAACAACATGTATGAATAATTGGGGTGTAGGTGTAATTATAATAAGAGTAACTCTTTTTTACGAATTGTAATATGCTTCATTTGTTATTTGAAACAAACAAACAAAAATATTATAATATTATGAAAATCATGCTTAATACGCCATGTGATCTTCATTATCGATGGTTTCAAAGTGTCTTTACTATTTGTGTCAACATTACAAACATATCTTAAATTCTAAATATTATATTATTTATTGTATTGTGACGGCAGCGGTATGCGAACATCTGCTCTCCGGTACCAGCGGTGGACACAGCGAGCCAATCCAACAATGTGCTCGGAGCGAGCCAACCAGCGATCCCGGTCAGTTAATAAAACCCGGGCCGGCAGAAAATTTCATCGCCACGCCGAAAATTTCAACCCGAGCACTCTTCATCGCCACGCCATCGGACGCACTTCATCTCCTCTCCTCTCTCGGACGACATCGGCGCGGAGTCAGCCGGAAGGAACGGCCGAAGAATAGAACCGGCGTTCTTGCGTCTTCGCCCTCCAGTTCCGCGCCAGCGATGGATTACGCTGGGCTGGCAGCCGACTCTACAACCGATGCCGAAAGAAGAGGAGGACTGCAGTACGCCACGAACAGCGGGCGCATCCGCCTAACACCTCAGCGCGGCACTACCAACATCACTGTTCTCACCACTCGGTCCTTTTTAGGGCCACCAAAATAACTAGAGTGTACGATTGGCGCCAGTTGTCATGCGGCAAGCTTTTTGTCCGGTGACAGTATATAGACTTCTCGTCAATATGTTAATGTTTCTTGCTTGCTCAGTCTAAATGTGTGCTTATATAAAAGTTATTACTGCATTCTTATTCTATCTTTCTTAATACCTTTGTATGGCTTTAAAAAAATCATTTTAGCACATTTAATTTATTACTATAAATGACTCTATGTTATGTGGTTTTATCAAGAAAAGTTAAATAATTCAATTACTAATTTCAATGACTCTACGTTATGTTCATTACGAAAAATAATTAAGTAACCTTTTTTTTTGATTACATATTAATTACATTGAATTTTATTTATCTCTACATACTTATTATTATGTTTACAAAAATTGTTTTGACTTTTAGAGTCTCTCAATGTCTTTCTCTTTGAAAATTATGTCTTGGTTTTTCGTCACCTCAATTTCTGTAGAGTTGTCCCATGTCCTCCAGTGATTCCTTCAGTGTTCTCCTCCTGGATGTTCTCTTGTCCTCACTGCTCTTCCTCTCGTCTCTCGTCCTCCACGGTACATTGACTGCTGTAGACTATGGTGACAGGTTACTCTGGATCTGTAGCCGTTATTATAGAAACGTCTCCAGTCCTCTGCATCTCCTTCCTCTGCTAGTCGTGCTCTCGTACTCTGTCAGGAGTTGATGTTCTTAGCTGTTGACTGCTTGTTGACGTCCGACGATTTCATTACGGTATTTTTTTATTACTTCAAAGAAAAAAAAAACATTACCGTGATACTTTATAAGTTCAGTTACAACATCGTACTGATGTTAGATTTTTAAATCTAACTTCGTCCAAAATAGTTTAAAAAATTCGCGTTACGGACTGGCATAGCGTACCGCCGCGACTATGGTTTGTTAAGAGAGAGCGATTAGCTCTCTTGGGCTTCTATTTATATCCACACAGAAAACTGCACCTGTCGATTCAGGAATCAGCCTGTCGACATTTGAAACATGGTGTGACAGCCCCCACTTTCGTCTCATTTCACATAATTGCACTTTTTTGCCAATCGCACTGTTTAACGTTGCTCAAATAGTGTCTCATTTAATGACTTACAAGGTGTGCAATTATCATGATGCTCACACTACTAGTATAATATGATGCATTAAAAATTGCACTATACTCGCATTGATTGTCCGAATTACGTACAATTCGCACTGCACTCGTGTCCGATTTTTACATATTTTTAGAAGTTTTTACCTTCTCACTAACATTTATGGTTTTCTTAAAATTAATTATTTTCTTAATTTGTTGTTTACTTGAGGGGTGAGATTGCAACTTTCAGGATCAGACAGGCTTCATGCACACACATTATTTACTTGTATATACACATGCAGTGGTAATCGCGTGATGTTTGCCTGTTGGTTCCTGCTTGAAAACCAGCTTCCAATCTCACACCTGCTCGTCTATTATATATTATTGAAATTAACTAAAATATTTACAATATATTATGTATGCGCATTACAGCCTTTGCTTGTATTGTCGCATTATTCCTCTACTTGGAGAAAAAAAAATTTTTTAATAAATTTATTTATTAAAATATTTTTTTCTATCATTAGACATCTTATACTTCTTATATTTCATATTACTTATATATATATATATAAATATATATATATATATAAATATATTTTTATTTGTATTTATACATTACTAACCATGATAATGAATATTAATTGTTCAAGTTCCCTTAGTTGGAGGGTACAAGTCTATTTTCTATCTCCCCTCGCTACGAGTTAATAACAATGCATAAGCGTAGCTGCTCCTTTCATTGTTCTCTTCATCCGGTTCTACTGACCTATTTATTTTCTTACGTATAAAACCTTCTACATGAACTTGCATTCTCACACTGATAAACATTTTGCATCTTAACATATTATGCCATTCTTCAATCTGAACTTTTACATTATCTTAATTATACATTCCTACCTTCGTTCCTATTTCTTACAAGAACATTCTTTATCTTACTTAACCTTTCTTAAATAACTTATCTACTACATTAACTTTCATTACCTTTTATTACATTTCTTTAACATTACCTTTCTGAGCGCTAATAATTTCCTTCATTCTTACCTTGAAATACACTTCCGTAACAGAATACTCTTTTAGCTTGTAGTGTGTCACATGATCGGTTACAGAGGAACTGTCTTAGAAAACAACGATATTTTTCTCGAAGTCCTTAATCCTAAGTAGTCGCTGCCCTTTGACTTTTCACTCTCGCGTTCTTATGTGTCCCTGTATCTCCATTAGGTTTGAAGTTTTCGCTTGATCAGCCGTTCTGACAATTATAGCAATTATTGCTCATCTTAATCATTCCTTCATATTTATAACATATCAATAATAACCTTCCTTACCATTTCTTCATATTAATAACAACATCAATAATACATTCCTTACAATTTCTTACATATTTCTTTACACATTTCATTCCTTGCCATGTATAATACATTTCCTAACTTTCTTTGAATATACTTTTATTTAGAATAAGATTCTTTATTATTTAATTCCTTATTTCTTTCCACTAATATTTCTTTTTTTTTATTTGTAATCATAACCTTAATAAATAACATTTCTTAATTATACTCTCTTATCTTTTTCCACATATTATTTCTTATTATTAATAATTAATAGTTATATTATTTTCTTTTAAAAATAATTATTTATTTTCGGGTATTGAGTTCTGAGTTCAGTGTCGTTAGATCTGACACCCCTCTTATTATAACAATTGTTTGTTGTACACAGGAAATTCATTGTACTCACCCTTGTGTAAACAGCGTCCGCATTCCATTGTATTACTGCGACATCCGTATTTATCGTAGACATCACCTGTTCGTAGGGTAACATTTTCGTTTTGCCTGTCGGCCACACAAAATTTCCTCTCTTTCGTCTCTCTTTACAAACGTTTCTCTCTCTCTCTCTCTCTCTCTCTCTCTCTCTCTCTCTCTCTCTCTCTCTCTCTCTCTCTCTCTCTCTCTCTCTCTCTCTCTCCCTCCCTCCCTCCATCCCTCCCTCCCTCCCTCCCTCCCTCCCTCCCTCCCTCTCTCCCTCCCTCTCACTCTCTCTCTCTCTCTCTCTCTCTCTCATTAATGCATTGTGTAAGGTCAGTCCGTTTGAAGCCTATATAAACAGCTGTCGACGGTTTTTTCGTTCGTCTTTTATGATAACCTCTGCAGTTTTCATACTTACAGTTATAATTATCGATACTATAATTACCGTTCGCTTGATATTTATTGCGCGTATATCTAATATCGTACTGACCACAATTTTGTGTAGTGTTTCGTATAGATAATTTACTACGTTTATTGTTAGGCCTACAGTGATATTTATCTCCGTAAGTGTGGTGCCTTAAGTGTTTCACATGTATCATCTTATGTGACCTACTAGTGTGTGTGTGTCTCACAATTGGGATATCGCTATTAATAAGGTACGTTTTATTAACCTTTATTTGCTTCTCCTCCTTAATGTTAATTACTTTTTTATAATTATCGTTAGTAATTACGAACGTATTTTCTCTCTTATTTTTAATTCTTATGGTTTGTTTATCTTCTACTGCCGCAATGTGCATATTAGAATCGTCAATTCTTTCTACTAATTCCTCTTTTGCTTTCCTTTCTCCTCTTAATTTTTCGGTCTGATTTGTAAAAAATTCTGTTAACTCTTCTATTTGCGTTATAATATTATTTTCTTTTACTTTTCCTGTTTGTTTGTTCTCTACTTCACCAAATACGGCTTGCATCATAGCTTGAAGTGCCTCTCCCATCCTTAAACTTCCTGATATTGCCATGGTGAATTATTATTAAAAAATATTTATTTATAATATTTAAGAATATTATTTTTGTGGAACCGATTATTACTTTTTTTTTATTTATTGTTTTGTTATTATTTCTGTATTAATATCTACTGATATTATAATTACACCTTTACAATGATATTATTTCGTTGAGCGCCAGTTGTGTTTTAGTACACAACAATTAACATAACATACAGTTACTGTTTAATATAAATACTTATTATTACAGATAATATATTTTTCATTTACACACCTTTATTTGTTTTAGAGCAACCATCTAGCTAAAAGAAAAATGTAATAGTCAAATGGTGGGGATCATGCCACACGTTCATGGGCGACAAAATATTTATAACAGATTTTATAACACAAATAATTTGAATTCGTGGAGCCCCACGATCTTGGAGCGCCAAAATATGCAACACTTTTTTTGATAATTCAAATAAAATTCTATTTTGTGTTTGAATAGCCCCACTTTGGAAGCAACAAAATGTAACAATGCAATTTTTATTTGAATGGGCCCCACGTTTTTTGGACGCCAAAATGTAACACATTAACCCTTCTGTGCAATTTAATTTGTACATATTTAACTCATACACTCTCTATACCATTACTAACAACGTGTATGAATAATTGGAGTGTAGGTGTAATTATAATAAGAGTAACTTTTTTACCGAATTGTAATATGCTTCATTTATTATTAGAAACAAACAAACAAAAATATTATAATATTATGAAAATCATGCTTAATACGCCATGTGATCTTCATTATCGATGGTTTCAAAGTGTCTTTACTATTTGTGTCAACATTACAAACATATCTTAAATTCTAAATATTATATTATTTATTGTATATAGACTTCTCGTCAATATGTTAATGTTTCTTGCTTGCTCAGTCTAAATGTGTGCTTATTTAAAAGTTATTACTGCATTCTTATTCTATCTTTCTTAATACCTTTGTATGGCTTTAAAAAAATCATTTTAGCACATTTAGTTTATTACTATAAATGACTCTATGTTATGTGGTTTTATCAAGAAAAGTTAAATAATTCAGTTACTAATTTCAATGACTCTGCGTTATGTTCATTACGAAAAATAATTAAATAACCTTTTTTTTTTGATTACATATTAATTACATTGAATTTTATTTATCTCTACATACTTATTATTATGTTTACAAAAATTGTTTTGACTTTTAGAGTCTCTCAATGTCTTTCTCTTTGAAAATTATGTCTTGGTTTTTCGTCACCTTAATTTCTGTAGAGTTGTCCCATGTCCTCCAGTGATTCCTTCAATGTTCTCCTCCTGGATGTTCTCTTGTCCTCACTGCTCGTCCTCTCGTCTCTCGTCCTCCACGGTACATTGACTGCTGTAGACTATGGTGACAGGTTACTCTGGATCTGTAGCCGTTATTATAGAAACGTCTCCAGTCCTCTGCATCTCCTTCCTCTGCTAGTCGTGCTCTCGTACTCTGTCAGGAGTTGATGTTCTTAGCTGTTGACTGCTTGTTGACGTCCGACGATTTCTTCATTACGGTATTTTTTATTATTGTTTTTATTACTTCAAATAAAAAAAACCATTACCGTGATACTTTATAAGTTGAGTTACAACATCGTACTGATGTTAGATTTTTAAATCTAACTTCGTCCAAAATAGTTTAAAAAATTCGCGTTACGGACCGGCATAGCGTACCGCCGCGACTATATTTTGTTAAGAGAGAGCGATTAGCTCTCTTGGGCTTCTATTTATATCCACACAGAAAACTGCACCTGTCGATTCAGGAATCAGCCTGTCGACATTTGAAACATGGTGTGACAGCCCCCACTTTCGTCTCATTTCACATAATTGCACTTTTTTGCCAATCGCACTGTTTAACGCGGATTTCACGTTGCTCAAATAGTGTCTCATTTAATGACTTACGAGGTATACAATTATCATGATGCTCACACTACTAGTATAATATGATGCATTAAAAATTGCACTGTACTCGCATTGATTGTCCGAATTACGTACAATTCGCACTGCACTCGTGTCCGATTTTTACATATTTTTAGAAGTTTTTACCTTCTCACTAACATTTATGGTTTTCTTAAAATTAATTATTTTCTTAATTTGTTGTTTACTTGAGGGGTGAGATTGCAACTTTCAGGATCAGACAGGCTTCATGCGCACACATTATTTACTTGTATATACACATGCAGTGGTAATCGCGTGATGTTTGCCTGTTTGTTCCTGCTTGAAAACCAGCTTCCAATCTAACACCTGCTCGTCTATTATATATTATTGAAATTAACTAAAATATTTACAATATATTATGTATGCGCATTACAGCCTTTGCTTGTATTGTCGCATTATTCCTCTACTTGGAGAAAAAACAATTTTTTAATAAATTTATTTATTAAAATATTTTTTTCTATCATTAGACATCTTAAACTTCTTATATTTCATATTACTTATATATATATATATAAATATATTTTTATTTGTATTTATACATTACTAACCATGATAATGAATATTAATTGTTCAAGTTCCCTTAGTTGGAGGGTACAAGTCTATTTTCTATCTCCCCTCACTACGAGTTAATAACAATGCATAAGCGTAGCTGCTCCTTTCATTGTTCTCTTCATCCGGTTCTACTGACCTATTTATTTTCTTACGTATAAAACCTTCTACATGAACTTGCATTCTCACACTGATAAACATTTTGCATCTTAACATATTATGCCATTCTTCAATCTGAACTTTTACATTATCTTAATTATACATTCCTACTTTCGTTCCTATTTCTTACAAGAACATTCTTTATCTTACTTAACCATTCTTAAATAACTTATCTACTACATTAACTTTCATTTCCTTTTATTACATTTCTTTAACAATACCTTTCTGATCGCTAATAATTTCCTTCATTCTTACCTTGAAATACACTTCCGTAACAGAATACTCTTTTAGCTTGTAGTGTGTCACATGATCGGTTACAGAGGAACTATCTTAGAAAACAATGATATTTTTCTCAAAGTTCTTAATCCTAAGTAGTCTCTGCCCTTTGACTTTTCACTCTCGCTTTCTTGTGTGTCCTTGTATCTCCATTAGGTTTGAAGTTTTCGCTTGATCAGCCGTTCTGACAATTATAGCAATTATTGCTCATCTTAATCATTCCTTCATATTTATAACATATCAATAATAACCTTCCTTACCATTTCTTCATATTAATAACAACATCAATAATACATTCCTTACAATTTCTTACATATTTCTTTACACATTTCATTCCTTGCCATGTATAATACATTTCCTAACTTTCTTTGAATATACTTTTATTTAGAATAAGATTCTTTATTACTTAATTCCTTATTTCTTTCCACTAATATTTCTTTTTTTTTATTTGCAAACATAACCTTAATAAATAACATTTCTTAATTATACTCTCTTATCTTTTTACACATATTATTTCTTATTATTAATAATTAATAGTTATATTATTTTCTTTTACAAATAATTATTTATTTTCGGGTATTGAGTTCTGAGTTCAGTGTTGTTAGATCTGACACCCCTCTTATTATAACAGTTGTTTGTTGTACACAGGAAATTCATTGTACTCACCCTTGTGTAAACAGCGTCCGCATTCCATTGTATTACTGCGACATCCGTATTTATCGTAGACATCACCTGTTCATAGGGTAACATTTTCGTTTTGCCTGTCGGCCACACAAAATCTCCTCTCTTTCGTCTCTCTTTACAAACGTTTCTCTCTCTCTCTCTCTCTCTCTCTCTCTCTCTCTCTCATTAATGCATTGTGTAAGGTCAGTCCATTTGAAGCCTATATAAACAGCTGTCGACGGTTTTTTCGTTCGTCTTTTATGATAACCTCTGCAGTTTTCATACTTACAGTTATAATTATCGATACTATAATTACCGTTCGCTTGATATTTATTGCGCGTATATCTAATATCGTACTGACCACAATTTTGTGTAGTGTTTCGTATAGATAATTTACTACGTTTATTGTTAGGCCTACAGTGATATTTATCTCCGTAAGTGTGGTGCCTTAAGTGTTTCACATGTATCATCTTATGTGACCTACTAGTGTGTGTGTGTCTCACAATTGGGATATCGCTATTAATAAGGTACGTTTTATTAACCTTTATTTGCTTCTCCTCCTTAATGTTAATTACTTTTTTATAATTATCGTTAGTAATTACGAACGTATTTTCTCTCTTATTTTTAATTCTTATGGTTTGTTTATCTTCTACTGCCGCAATGTGCATATTAGAATCGTCAATTCTTTCTACTAATTCCTCTTTTGCTTTCCTTTCTCCTCTTAATTTTTCGGTCTGATTTGTAAAAAATTCTGTTAACTCTTCTATTTGCGTTATAATATTATTTTCTTTTACTTTTCCTGTTTGTTTGTTCTCTACTTCACCAAATACGGCTTGCATCATAGCTTGAAGTGCCTCTCCCATCCTTAAACTTCCTGATATTGCCATGGTGAATTATTATTAAAAAATATTTATTTATAATATTTAAGAATATTATTTTTGTGGAACCGATTATTACTTTTTTTTTATTTATTGTTTTGTTATTATTTCTGTATTAATATCTACTGATATTATAATTACACCTTTACAATGATATTATTTCGTTGAGCGCCAGTTGTGTTTTAGTACACAACAATTAACATAACATACAGTTACTGTTTAATATAAATACTTATTATTACAGATAATATATTTTTCATTTACACACCTTTATTTGTTTTAGAGCAACCATCTAGCTAAAAGAAAAATGTAATAGTCAAATGGTGGGGATCATGCCACACGTTCATGGGCGACAAAATATTTATAACAGATTTTATAACACAAATAATTTGAATTCGTGGAGCCCCACGATCTTGGAGCGCCAAAATATGCAACACTTTTTTTGATAATTCAAATAAAATTCTATTTTGTGTTTGAATAGCCCCACTTTGGAAGCAACAAAATGTAACAATGCAATTTTTATTTGAATGGGCCCCACGTTTTTTGGACGCCAAAATGTAACACATTAACCCTTCTGTGCAATTTAATTTGTACATATTTAACTCATACACTCTCTATACCATTACTAACAACGTGTATGAATAATTGGAGTGTAGGTGTAATTATAATAAGAGTAACTTTTTTACCGAATTGTAATATGCTTCATTTATTATTAGAAACAAACAAACAAAAATATTATAATATTATGAAAATCATGCTTAATACGCCATGTGATCTTCATTATCGATGGTTTCAAAGTGTCTTTACTATTTGTGTCAACATTACAAACATATCTTAAATTCTAAATATTATATTATTTATTGTATATAGACTTCTCGTCAATATGTTAATGTTTCTTGCTTGCTCAGTCTAAATGTGTGCTTATTTAAAAGTTATTACTGCATTCTTATTCTATCTTTCTTAATACCTTTGTATGGCTTTAAAAAAATCATTTTAGCACATTTAGTTTATTACTATAAATGACTCTATGTTATGTGGTTTTATCAAGAAAAGTTAAATAATTCAGTTACTAATTTCAATGACTCTGCGTTATGTTCATTACGAAAAATAATTAAATAACCTTTTTTTTTTGATTACATATTAATTACATTGAATTTTATTTATCTCTACATACTTATTATTATGTTTACAAAAATTGTTTTGACTTTTAGAGTCTCTCAATGTCTTTCTCTTTGAAAATTATGTCTTGGTTTTTCGTCACCTTAATTTCTGTAGAGTTGTCCCATGTCCTCCAGTGATTCCTTCAATGTTCTCCTCCTGGATGTTCTCTTGTCCTCACTGCTCGTCCTCTCGTCTCTCGTCCTCCACGGTACATTGACTGCTGTAGACTATGGTGACAGGTTACTCTGGATCTGTAGCCGTTATTATAGAAACGTCTCCAGTCCTCTGCATCTCCTTCCTCTGCTAGTCGTGCTCTCGTACTCTGTCAGGAGTTGATGTTCTTAGCTGTTGACTGCTTGTTGACGTCCGACGATTTCTTCATTACGGTATTTTTTATTATTGTTTTTATTACTTCAAATAAAAAAAACCATTACCGTGATACTTTATAAGTTGAGTTACAACATCGTACTGATGTTAGATTTTTAAATCTAACTTCGTCCAAAATAGTTTAAAAAATTCGCGTTACGGACCGGCATAGCGTACCGCCGCGACTATATTTTGTTAAGAGAGAGCGATTAGCTCTCTTGGGCTTCTATTTATATCCACACAGAAAACTGCACCTGTCGATTCAGGAATCAGCCTGTCGACATTTGAAACATGGTGTGACAGCCCCCACTTTCGTCTCATTTCACATAATTGCACTTTTTTGCCAATCGCACTGTTTAACGCGGATTTCACGTTGCTCAAATAGTGTCTCATTTAATGACTTACGAGGTATACAATTATCATGATGCTCACACTACTAGTATAATATGATGCATTAAAAATTGCACTGTACTCGCATTGATTGTCCGAATTACGTACAATTCGCACTGCACTCGTGTCCGATTTTTACATATTTTTAGAAGTTTTTACCTTCTCACTAACATTTATGGTTTTCTTAAAATTAATTATTTTCTTAATTTGTTGTTTACTTGAGGGGTGAGATTGCAACTTTCAGGATCAGACAGGCTTCATGCGCACACATTATTTACTTGTATATACACATGCAGTGGTAATCGCGTGATGTTTGCCTGTTTGTTCCTGCTTGAAAACCAGCTTCCAATCTAACACCTGCTCGTCTATTATATATTATTGAAATTAACTAAAATATTTACAATATATTATGTATGCGCATTACAGCCTTTGCTTGTATTGTCGCATTATTCCTCTACTTGGAGAAAAAACAATTTTTTAATAAATTTATTTATTAAAATATTTTTTTCTATCATTAGACATCTTAAACTTCTTATATTTCATATTACTTATATATATATATATAAATATATTTTTATTTGTATTTATACATTACTAACCATGATAATGAATATTAATTGTTCAAGTTCCCTTAGTTGGAGGGTACAAGTCTATTTTCTATCTCCCCTCACTACGAGTTAATAACAATGCATAAGCGTAGCTGCTCCTTTCATTGTTCTCTTCATCCGGTTCTACTGACCTATTTATTTTCTTACGTATAAAACCTTCTACATGAACTTGCATTCTCACACTGATAAACATTTTGCATCTTAACATATTATGCCATTCTTCAATCTGAACTTTTACATTATCTTAATTATACATTCCTACTTTCGTTCCTATTTCTTACAAGAACATTCTTTATCTTACTTAACCATTCTTAAATAACTTATCTACTACATTAACTTTCATTTCCTTTTATTACATTTCTTTAACAATACCTTTCTGATCGCTAATAATTTCCTTCATTCTTACCTTGAAATACACTTCCGTAACAGAATACTCTTTTAGCTTGTAGTGTGTCACATGATCGGTTACAGAGGAACTATCTTAGAAAACAATGATATTTTTCTCAAAGTTCTTAATCCTAAGTAGTCTCTGCCCTTTGACTTTTCACTCTCGCTTTCTTGTGTGTCCTTGTATCTCCATTAGGTTTGAAGTTTTCGCTTGATCAGCCGTTCTGACAATTATAGCAATTATTGCTCATCTTAATCATTCCTTCATATTTATAACATATCAATAATAACCTTCCTTACCATTTCTTCATATTAATAACAACATCAATAATACATTCCTTACAATTTCTTACATATTTCTTTACACATTTCATTCCTTGCCATGTATAATACATTTCCTAACTTTCTTTGAATATACTTTTATTTAGAATAAGATTCTTTATTACTTAATTCCTTATTTCTTTCCACTAATATTTCTTTTTTTTTATTTGCAAACATAACCTTAATAAATAACATTTCTTAATTATACTCTCTTATCTTTTTACACATATTATTTCTTATTATTAATAATTAATAGTTATATTATTTTCTTTTACAAATAATTATTTATTTTCGGGTATTGAGTTCTGAGTTCAGTGTTGTTAGATCTGACACCCCTCTTATTATAACAGTTGTTTGTTGTACACAGGAAATTCATTGTACTCACCCTTGTGTAAACAGCGTCCGCATTCCATTGTATTACTGCGACATCCGTATTTATCGTAGACATCACCTGTTCATAGGGTAACATTTTCGTTTTGCCTGTCGGCCACACAAAATCTCCTCTCTTTCGTCTCTCTTTACAAACGTTTCTCTCTCTCTCTCTCTCTCTCTCTCTCTCTCTCTCTCATTAATGCATTGTGTAAGGTCAGTCCATTTGAAGCCTATATAAACAGCTGTCGACGGTTTTTTCGTTCGTCTTTTATGATAACCTCTGCAGTTTTCATACTTACAGTTATAATTATCGATACTATAATTACCGTTCGCTTGATATTTATTGCGCGTATATCTAATATCGTACTGACCACAATTTTGTGTAGTGTTTCGTATAGATAATTTACTACGTTTATTGTTAGGCCTACAGTGATATTTATCTCCGTAAGTGTGGTGCCTTAAGTGTTTCACATGTATCATCTTATGTGACCTACTAGTGTGTGTGTGTCTCACAATTGGGATATCGCTATTAATAAGGTACGTTTTATTAACCTTTATTTGCTTCTCCTCCTTAATGTTAATTACTTTTTTATAATTATCGTTAGTAATTACGAACGTATTTTCTCTCTTATTTTTAATCTTATGGTTTGTTTATCTTCTGCTGCCGCAATGTGCATATTAGAATCGTCAATTCTTTCCACTAATTACTCTTTTCCTTTCCTTTCTTCTCTTAATTTTCGGTCTGTTTTGTAAAAATTTCTGTTAACTCTTCTATTTGCGTTATAATATTATTTTCTTTTACTTTTCCTGTTTGTTTGTTCTCTACTTCACCAAATACGGCTTGCATCATAGCTTGAAGTGCCTCTCCCATCCTTAAACTTCCCGATATTGCCATGGTGAATTATTATTAAAAAATATTTATTTTTAATATTTAAGAATGTTATTTTTGTGGAACCGATTTATTACTTATTTTCATTTATTGTTTTGTTATTATTATTTCTGTATTAATGTCTACTGATATTATTATTTCTGTATTAATGTCTACTGATATTATAATTACACCTTTACAATGATATTATTTCGTTGAGCGCCAGTTGTGTTTTAGTACACAACAATTAACATAACATACAGTTACTGTTTAATATAAATACTTATTATTACAGATAATATATTTTTCATTTACACACCTTTATTTGTTTTAGAGCAACCATCTAGCTAAAAGAAAAATGTAATAGTCAAATGGTGGGGATCATGCCACACGTTCATGGGCGACAAAATATTTATAACAGATTTTATAACACAAATAATTTGAATTCGTGGAGCCCCACGATCTTGGAGCGCCAAAATATGCAACACTTTTTTTGATAATTCAAATAAAATTCTATTTTGTGTTTGAATAGCCCCACTTTGGAAGCAACAAAATGTAACAATGCAATTTTTATTTGAATGGGCCCCACGTTTTTTGGACGCCAAAATGTAACACATTAACCCTTCTGTGCAATTTAATTTGTACATATTTAACTCATACACTCTCTATACCATTACTAACAACGTGTATGAATAATTGGAGTGTAGGTGTAATTATAATAAGAGTAACTTTTTTACCGAATTGTAATATGCTTCATTTATTATTAGAAACAAACAAACAAAAATATTATAATATTATGAAAATCATGCTTAATACGCCATGTGATCTTCATTATCGATGGTTTCAAAGTGTCTTTACTATTTGTGTCAACATTACAAACATATCTTAAATTCTAAATATTATATTATTTATTGTATATAGACTTCTCGTCAATATGTTAATGTTTCTTGCTTGCTCAGTCTAAATGTGTGCTTATTTAAAAGTTATTACTGCATTCTTATTCTATCTTTCTTAATACCTTTGTATGGCTTTAAAAAAATCATTTTAGCACATTTAGTTTATTACTATAAATGACTCTATGTTATGTGGTTTTATCAAGAAAAGTTAAATAATTCAGTTACTAATTTCAATGACTCTGCGTTATGTTCATTACGAAAAATAATTAAATAACCTTTTTTTTTTGATTACATATTAATTACATTGAATTTTATTTATCTCTACATACTTATTATTATGTTTACAAAAATTGTTTTGACTTTTAGAGTCTCTCAATGTCTTTCTCTTTGAAAATTATGTCTTGGTTTTTCGTCACCTTAATTTCTGTAGAGTTGTCCCATGTCCTCCAGTGATTCCTTCAATGTTCTCCTCCTGGATGTTCTCTTGTCCTCACTGCTCGTCCTCTCGTCTCTCGTCCTCCACGGTACATTGACTGCTGTAGACTATGGTGACAGGTTACTCTGGATCTGTAGCCGTTATTATAGAAACGTCTCCAGTCCTCTGCATCTCCTTCCTCTGCTAGTCGTGCTCTCGTACTCTGTCAGGAGTTGATGTTCTTAGCTGTTGACTGCTTGTTGACGTCCGACGATTTCTTCATTACGGTATTTTTTATTATTGTTTTTATTACTTCAAATAAAAAAAACCATTACCGTGATACTTTATAAGTTGAGTTACAACATCGTACTGATGTTAGATTTTTAAATCTAACTTCGTCCAAAATAGTTTAAAAAATTCGCGTTACGGACCGGCATAGCGTACCGCCGCGACTATGGTTTGTTAAGAGAGAGCGATTAGCTCTCTTGGGCTTCTATTTATATCCACACAGAAAACTGCACCTGTCGATTCAGGAATCAGCCTGTCGACATTTGAAACATGGTGTGACAGCCCCCACTTTCGTCTCATTTCACATAATTGCACTTTTTTGCCAATCGCACTGTTTAACGCGGATTTCACGTTGCTCAAATAGTGTCTCATTTAATGACTTACGAGGTATACAATTATCATGATGCTCACACTACTAGTATAATATGATGCATTAAAAATTGCACTGTACTCGCATTGATTGTCCGAATTACGTACAATTCGCACTGCACTCGTGTCCGATTTTTACATATTTTTAGAAGTTTTTACCTTCTCACTAACATTTATGGTTTTCTTAAAATTAATTATTTTCTTAATTTGTTGTTTACTTGAGGGGTGAGATTGCAACTTTCAGGATCAGACAGGCTTCATGCGCACACATTATTTACTTGTATATACACATGCAGTGGTAATCGCGTGATGTTTGCCTGTTTGTTCCTGCTTGAAAACCAGCTTCCAATCTAACACCTGCTCGTCTATTATATATTATTGAAATTAACTAAAATATTTACAATATATTATGTATGCGCATTACAGCCTTTGCTTGTATTGTCGCATTATTCCTCTACTTGGAGAAAAAACAATTTTTTAATAAATTTATTTATTAAAATATTTTTTTCTATCATTAGACATCTTAAACTTCTTATATTTCATATTACTTATATATATATATAAATATATTTTTATTTGTATTTATACATTACTAACCATGATAATGAATATTAATTGTTCAAGTTCCCTTAGTTGGAGGGTACAAGTCTATTTTCTATCTCCCCTCACTACGAGTTAATAACAATGCATAAGCGTAGCTGCTCCTTTCATTGTTCTCTTCATCCGGTTCTACTGACCTATTTATTTTCTTACGTATAAAACCTTCTACATGAACTTGCATTCTCACACTGATAAACATTTTGCATCTTAACATATTATGCCATTCTTCAATCTGAACTTTTACATTATCTTAATTATACATTCCTACTTTCGTTCCTATTTCTTACAAGAACATTCTTTATCTTACTTAACCATTCTTAAATAACTTATCTACTACATTAACTTTCATTTCCTTTTATTACATTTCTTTAACAATACCTTTCTGATCGCTAATAATTTCCTTCATTCTTACCTTGAAATACACTTCCGTAACAGAATACTCTTTTAGCTTGTAGTGTGTCACATGATCGGTTACAGAGGAACTATCTTAGAAAACAATGATATTTTTCTCAAAGTTCTTAATCCTAAGTAGTCTCTGCCCTTTGACTTTTCACTCTCGCTTTCTTGTGTGTCCTTGTATCTCCATTAGGTTTGAAGTTTTCGCTTGATCAGCCGTTCTGACAATTATAGCAATTATTGCTCATCTTAATCATTCCTTCATATTTATAACATATCAATAATAACCTTCCTTACCATTTCTTCATATTAATAACAACATCAATAATACATTCCTTACAATTTCTTACATATTTCTTTACACATTTCATTCCTTGCCATGTATAATACATTTCCTAACTTTCTTTGAATATACTTTTATTTAGAATAAGATTCTTTATTACTTAATTCCTTATTTCTTTCCACTAATATTTCTTTTTTTTTATTTGCAAACATAACCTTAATAAATAACATTTCTTAATTATACTCTCTTATCTTTTTACACATATTATTTCTTATTATTAATAATTAATAGTTATATTATTTTCTTTTACAAATAATTATTTATTTTCGGGTATTGAGTTCTGAGTTCAGTGTTGTTAGATCTGACACCCCTCTTATTATAACAGTTGTTTGTTGTACACAGGAAATTCATTGTACTCACCCTTGTGTAAACAGCGTCCGCATTCCATTGTATTACTGCGACATCCGTATTTATCGTAGACATCACCTGTTCATAGGGTAACATTTTCGTTTTGCCTGTCGGCCACACAAAATCTCCTCTCTTTCGTCTCTCTTTACAAACGTTTCTCTCTCTCTCTCTCTCTCTCTCTCTCTCTCTCTCTCTCTCATTAATGCATTGTGTAAGGTCAGTCCATTTGAAGCCTATATAAACAGCTGTCGACGGTTTTTTCGTTCGTCTTTTATGATAACCTCTGCAGTTTTCATACTTACAGTTATAATTATCGATACTATAATTACCGTTCGCTTGATATTTATTGCGCGTATATCTAATATCGTACTGACCACAATTTTGTGTAGTGTTTCGTATAGATAATTTACTACGTTTATTGTTAGGCCTACAGTGATATTTATCTCCGTAAGTGTGGTGCCTTAAGTGTTTCACATGTATCATCTTATGTGACCTACTAGTGTGTGTGTGTCTCACAATTGGGATATCGCTATTAATAAGGTACGTTTTATTAACCTTTATTTGCTTCTCCTCCTTAATGTTAATTACTTTTTTATAATTATCGTTAGTAATTACGAACGTATTTTCTCTCTTATTTTTAATCTTATGGTTTGTTTATCTTCTGCTGCCGCAATGTGCATATTAGAATCGTCAATTCTTTCCACTAATTACTCTTTTCCTTTCCTTTCTTCTCTTAATTTTCGGTCTGTTTTGTAAAAATTTCTGTTAACTCTTCTATTTGCGTTATAATATTATTTTCTTTTACTTTTCCTGTTTGTTTGTTCTCTACTTCACCAAATACGGCTTGCATCATAGCTTGAAGTGCCTCTCCCATCCTTAAACTTCCCGATATTGCCATGGTGAATTATTATTAAAAAATATTTATTTTTAATATTTAAGAATGTTATTTTTGTGGAACCGATTTATTACTTATTTTCATTTATTGTTTTGTTATTATTATTTCTGTATTAATGTCTACTGATATTATTATTTCTGTATTAATGTCTACTGATATTATAATTACACCTTTACAATGATATTATTTCGTTGAGCGCCAGTTGTGTTTTAGTACACAACAATTAACATAACATACAGTTACTGTTTAATATAAATACTTATTATTACAGATAATATATTTTTCATTTACACACCTTTATTTGTTTTAGAGCAACCATCTAGCTAAAAGAAAAATGTAATAGTCAAATGGTGGGGATCATGCCACACGTTCATGGGCGACAAAATATTTATAACAGATTTTATAACACAAATAATTTGAATTCGTGGAGCCCCACGATCTTGGAGCGCCAAAATATGCAACACTTTTTTTGATAATTCAAATAAAATTCTATTTTGTGTTTGAATAGCCCCACTTTGGAAGCAACAAAATGTAACAATGCAATTTTTATTTGAATGGGCCCCACGTTTTTTGGACGCCAAAATGTAACACATTAACCCTTCTGTGCAATTTAATTTGTACATATTTAACTCATACACTCTCTATACCATTACTAACAACGTGTATGAATAATTGGAGTGTAGGTGTAATTATAATAAGAGTAACTTTTTTACCGAATTGTAATATGCTTCATTTATTATTAGAAACAAACAAACAAAAATATTATAATATTATGAAAATCATGCTTAATACGCCATGTGATCTTCATTATCGATGGTTTCAAAGTGTCTTTACTATTTGTGTCAACATTACAAACATATCTTAAATTCTAAATATTATATTATTTATTGTATATAGACTTCTCGTCAATATGTTAATGTTTCTTGCTTGCTCAGTCTAAATGTGTGCTTATTTAAAAGTTATTACTGCATTCTTATTCTATCTTTCTTAATACCTTTGTATGGCTTTAAAAAAATCATTTTAGCACATTTAGTTTATTACTATAAATGACTCTATGTTATGTGGTTTTATCAAGAAAAGTTAAATAATTCAGTTACTAATTTCAATGACTCTGCGTTATGTTCATTACGAAAAATAATTAAATAACCTTTTTTTTTGATTACATATTAATTACATTGAATTTTATTTATCTCTACATACTTATTATTATGTTTACAAAAATTGTTTTGACTTTTAGAGTCTCTCAATGTCTTTCTCTTTGAAAATTATGTCTTGGTTTTTCGTCACCTTAATTTCTGTAGAGTTGTCCCATGTCCTCCAGTGATTCCTTCAATGTTCTCCTCCTGGATGTTCTCTTGTCCTCACTGCTCGTCCTCTCGTCTCTCGTCCTCCACGGTACATTGACTGCTGTAGACTATGGTGACAGGTTACTCTGGATCTGTAGCCGTTATTATAGAAACGTCTCCAGTCCTCTGCATCTCCTTCCTCTGCTAGTCGTGCTCTCGTACTCTGTCAGGAGTTGATGTTCTTAGCTGTTGACTGCTTGTTGACGTCCGACGATTTCTTCATTACGGTATTTTTTATTATTGTTTTTATTACTTCAAATAAAAAAAACCATTACCGTGATACTTTATAAGTTGAGTTACAACATCGTACTGATGTTAGATTTTTAAATCTAACTTCGTCCAAAATAGTTTAAAAAATTCGCGTTACGGACCGGCATAGCGTACCGCCGCGACTATGGTTTGTTAAGAGAGAGCGATTAGCTCTCTTGGGCTTCTATTTATATCCACACAGAAAACTGCACCTGTCGATTCAGGAATCAGCCTGTCGACATTTGAAACATGGTGTGACAGCCCCCACTTTCGTCTCATTTCACATAATTGCACTTTTTTGCCAATCGCACTGTTTAACGCGGATTTCACGTTGCTCAAATAGTGTCTCATTTAATGACTTACGAGGTATACAATTATCATGATGCTCACACTACTAGTATAATATGATGCATTAAAAATTGCACTGTACTCGCATTGATTGTCCGAATTACGTACAATTCGCACTGCACTCGTGTCCGATTTTTACATATTTTTAGAAGTTTTTACCTTCTCACTAACATTTATGGTTTTCTTAAAATTAATTATTTTCTTAATTTGTTGTTTACTTGAGGGGTGAGATTGCAACTTTCAGGATCAGACAGGCTTCATGCGCACACATTATTTACTTGTATATACACATGCAGTGGTAATCGCGTGATGTTTGCCTGTTTGTTCCTGCTTGAAAACCAGCTTCCAATCTAACACCTGCTCGTCTATTATATATTATTGAAATTAACTAAAATATTTACAATATATTATGTATGCGCATTACAGCCTTTGCTTGTATTGTCGCATTATTCCTCTACTTGGAGAAAAAACAATTTTTTAATAAATTTATTTATTAAAATATTTTTTTCTATCATTAGACATCTTAAACTTCTTATATTTCATATTACTTATATATATATATATAAATATATTTTTATTTGTATTTATACATTACTAACCATGATAATGAATATTAATTGTTCAAGTTCCCTTAGTTGGAGGGTACAAGTCTATTTTCTATCTCCCCTCACTACGAGTTAATAACAATGCATAAGCGTAGCTGCTCCTTTCATTGTTCTCTTCATCCGGTTCTACTGACCTATTTATTTTCTTACGTATAAAACCTTCTACATGAACTTGCATTCTCACACTGATAAACATTTTGCATCTTAACATATTATGCCATTCTTCAATCTGAACTTTTACATTATCTTAATTATACATTCCTACTTTCGTTCCTATTTCTTACAAGAACATTCTTTATCTTACTTAACCATTCTTAAATAACTTATCTACTACATTAACTTTCATTTCCTTTTATTACATTTCTTTAACAATACCTTTCTGATCGCTAATAATTTCCTTCATTCTTACCTTGAAATACACTTCCGTAACAGAATACTCTTTTAGCTTGTAGTGTGTCACATGATCGGTTACAGAGGAACTATCTTAGAAAACAATGATATTTTTCTCAAAGTTCTTAATCCTAAGTAGTCTCTGCCCTTTGACTTTTCACTCTCGCTTTCTTGTGTGTCCTTGTATCTCCATTAGGTTTGAAGTTTTCGCTTGATCAGCCGTTCTGACAATTATAGCAATTATTGCTCATCTTAATCATTCCTTCATATTTATAACATATCAATAATAACCTTCCTTACCATTTCTTCATATTAATAACAACATCAATAATACATTCCTTACAATTTCTTACATATTTCTTTACACATTTCATTCCTTGCCATGTATAATACATTTCCTAACTTTCTTTGAATATACTTTTATTTAGAATAAGATTCTTTATTACTTAATTCCTTATTTCTTTCCACTAATATTTCTTTTTTTTTATTTGCAAACATAACCTTAATAAATAACATTTCTTAATTATACTCTCTTATCTTTTTACACATATTATTTCTTATTATTAATAATTAATAGTTATATTATTTCTTTTACAAATAATTATTTATTTTCGGGTATTGAGTTCTGAGTTCAGTGTTGTTAGATCTGACACCCCTCTTATTATAACAGTTGTTTGTTGTACACAGGAAATTCATTGTACTCACCCTTGTGTAAACAGTGTCCGCATTCCATTGTATTACTGCGACATCCGTATTTATCGTAGACATCACCTGTTCATAGGGTAACATTTTCGTTTTGCCTGTCGGCCACACAAAATCTCCTCTCTTTCGTCTCTCTTTACAAACGTTTCTCTCTCTCTCTCTCTCTCTCTCTCTCTCTCTCTCTCTCTCTCATTAATGCATTGTGTAAGGTCAGTCCATTTGAAGCCTATATAAACAGCTGTCGACGGTTTTTTCGTTCGTCTTTTATGATAACCTCTGCAGTTTTCATACTTACAGTTACAATTATCGATACTATAATTACCGTTCGCTTGATATTTATTGCGCGTATATCTAATATCGTACTGACCACAATTTTGTGTAGTGTTTCGTATAGATAATTTACTACGTTTATTGTTAGGCCTACAGTGATATTTATCTCCGTAAGTGTGGTGCCTTAAGTGTTTCACATGTATCATCTTATGTGACCTACTAGTGTGTGTGTGTCTCACAATTGGGATATCGCTATTAATAAGGTACGTTTTATTAACCTTTATTTGCTTCTCCTCCTTAATGTTAATTACTTTTTTATAATTATCGTTAGTAATTACGAACGTATTTTCTCTCTTATTTTTAATCTTATGGTTTGTTTATCTTCTGCTGCCGCAATGTGCATATTAGAATCGTCAATTCTTTCCACTAATTACTCTTTTCCTTTCCTTTCTTCTCTTAATTTTCGGTCTGTTTTGTAAAAATTTCTGTTAACTCTTCTATTTGCGTTATAATATTATTTTCTTTTACTTTTCCTGTTTGTTTGTTCTCTACTTCACCAAATACGGCTTGCATCATAGCTTGAAGTGCCTCTCCCATCCTTAAACTTCCCGATATTGCCATGGTGAATTATTATTAAAAAATATTTATTTTTAATATTTAAGAATGTTATTTTTGTGGAACCGATTTATTACTTATTTTCATTTATTGTTTTGTTATTATTATTTCTGTATTAATGTCTACTGATATTATTATTTCTGTATTAATGTCTACTGATATTATAATTACACCTTTACAATGATATTATTTCGTTGAGCGCCAGTTGTGTTTTAGTACACAACAATTAACATAACATACAGTTACTGTTTAATATAAATACTTATTATTACAGATAATATATTTTTCATTTACACACCTTTATTTGTTTTAGAGCAACCATCTAGCTAAAAGAAAAATGTAATAGTCAAATGGTGGGGATCATGCCACACGTTCATGGGCGACAAAATATTTATAACAGATTTTATAACACAAATAATTTGAATTCGTGGAGCCCCACGATCTTGGAGCGCCAAAATATGCAACACTTTTTTTGATAATTCAAATAAAATTCTATTTTGTGTTTGAATAGCCCCACTTTGGAAGCAACAAAATGTAACAATGCAATTTTTATTTGAATGGGCCCCACGTTTTTTGGACGCCAAAATGTAACACATTAACCCTTCTGTGCAATTTAATTTGTACATATTTAACTCATACACTCTCTATACCATTACTAACAACGTGTATGAATAATTGGAGTGTAGGTGTAATTATAATAAGAGTAACTTTTTTACCGAATTGTAATATGCTTCATTTATTATTAGAAACAAACAAACAAAAATATTATAATATTATGAAAATCATGCTTAATACGCCATGTGATCTTCATTATCGATGGTTTCAAAGTGTCTTTACTATTTGTGTCAACATTACAAACATATCTTAAATTCTAAATATTATATTATT
>CM068367.1:991681724-991706571 GCA_034769895.1 Magicicada septendecula | reverse complement strand
GCCGCAATGTGCATATTAGAATCGTCAATTCTTTCCACTAATTACTCTTTTCCTTTCCTTTCTTCTCTTAATTTTCGGTCTGTTTTGTAAAAATTTCTGTTAACTCTTCTATTTGCGTTATAATATTATTTTCTTTTACTTTTCCTGTTTGTTTGTTCTCTACTTCACCAAATACGGCTTGCATCATAGCTTGAAGTGCCTCTCCCATCCTTAAACTTCCCGATATTGCCATGGTGAATTATTATTAAAAAATATTTATTTTTAATATTTAAGAATGTTATTTTTGTGGAACCGATTTATTACTTATTTTCATTTATTGTTTTGTTATTATTATTTCTGTATTAATGTCTACTGATATTATTATTTCTGTATTAATGTCTACTGATATTATAATTACACCTTTACAATGATATTATTTCGTTGAGCGCCAGTTGTGTTTTAGTACACAACAATTAACATAACATACAGTTACTGTTTAATATAAATACTTATTATTACAGATAATATATTTTTCATTTACACACCTTTATTTGTTTTAGAGCAACCATCTAGCTAAAAGAAAAATGTAATAGTCAAATGGTGGGGATCATGCCACACGTTCATGGGCGACAAAGTATTTATAACAGATTTTATAACACAAATAATTTGAATTCGTGGAGCCCCACGATCTTGGAGCGCCAAAATATGCAACACTTTTTTTGATAATTCAAATAAAATTCTATTTTGTGTTTGAATAGCCCCACTTTGGAACCGAAAAAATGTAACAATGCAATTTTTATTTGAATGGGCCCCACGTTCTTTGGGACGCCAAAATGTAACACATTAACCCTTCTGTGCAATTTAATTTGTACATATTTAACTCATACACTCTCTATACCATTACTAATAACGTTTATGAATAATTGGGGTGAAGGTGTAATTATAATAAGAGTAACTTTTTTACGAATTGTAATATGCTTCAATTATTATTTGAAACAAACAAACAAAATATTATAATATTATGAAAATCATGCTTAATACGCCATGTGATCTTCATTATCGATGGTTTCAAAGTGTCTTTACTATTCGTGTCAACATTGCAAACATATCTTAAATTCTAAATATTATATTATTTATTGTATATAGACTTCTCGTCAATATGTTAATGTTTCTTGCTTGCTCAGTGTAAATGTGTGCTTATTTAAAAGTTATTACTGCATTCTTATTCTATCTTTCTTAATACCTTTGTATGGCTTTAAAAAAATAATTTTAGCACATTTAATTTATTACTATAAATGACTCTATGTTATGTGCTTTTATCAAGAAAAGTTAAATAATTCAATTACTAATTTCAATGACTCTACGTTTTGTTCATTACGAAAAATAATTAAATAACCTTTTTTTTTTTTTGATTACATATTAATTACATTGAATTTTATTTATCTCTACATACTTATTATTATGGTTACAACAATTGTTTTGTCTTTTAGAGTCTCTCAATGTCTTTCTCTTTGAAAATTATGTATTGGTTTTTCGTCACCTTAATTTCTGTAGAGTTGTCCCATGTCCTCCAGTGATTCCTTTAGTGTTCTCCTCCTGGATGTCCTCTTGTCCTCACTGCTCGTCCTCTCGTCTCTCGTCCTCCACGGTACATTGACTGCTGTAGACTATGATGACAGGTTACTCTGGATCTGTAGCGGTTATTATAGAAACGTCTCCAGTCCTCTGCATCTCCTTCCTCTGCTAGTCGTGCTCTCGTACTATGTCAGGAGTTGATGTTCTTAGCTGTCGACTGCTTGTTGACGTCCGAAGATTTCTTCGTTACGGTATTTTTTTATTATTGTTTTTATTACTTCAAATAAAAAAAAAACATTACCGTGATACTTTATAAGTTCAGTTACAACATCGTACTGATGTTAGATTTTTAAATCTAACTTCGTCCAAAATAGTTTAAAAAATTCGCGTTACGGACCGGCATAGCATACCGCCGCGACTATGGTTTGTTAAGAGAGAGCGATTAGCTCTCTTGGGCTTCTATTTATATCCACACAGAAAACTGCACCTGTCGATTCAGGAATCAGCCTGTCGACATTTGAAACATGGTGTGACAGCCCCCACTTTCGTCTCATTTCACATAATTGCACTTTTTTGCCAACGGATTTCACGTTGCTCAAATAGTGTCTCATTTAATGACTTACGAGGTGTGCAATTATCATGATGCTCACACTACTAGTATAATATGATGCATTAAAAATTGCACTGTACTCGCATTGATTTTCCGAATTACGTACAATTCGCACTGCACTCGTGTCTGATGTTTACATATTTTTAGAAGTTTTTACCTTCTCACTAACATTTATGGTTTTCTTAAATTTAATTATTTTCTTAATTTGTTGTTTACTTGAGGGGTGAGATTGCAACTTTCAGGATCAGACAGGCTTCACGCACACACATTATTTACTTGTATACACACATGCAGTGGTAATCGCATGATGTTTGCCTGTTGGTTCCTGCTTGAAAACCAGCTTCCAATCTCACACCTGCTCGTCTGTTATATATTATTGAAATTAACTAAAATATTTACAATATATTATGTATGCGCATTACAGCCTTTGCTTGTATTGTCCCATTATTCCTCTACTTGGAGAAAAAAAAATTTTTTAATAAATTTATTTATTAAAATATTTTTTTCTATCATTAGACATCTTATACTTCTTATATTTCATATTACTTATATATATATATATATAAATATATTTTTATTTGTATTTATACATTATTAACCATGATAATGAATATTAATTGTTCAAGTTCCCTTAGTTGGAGGGTACAAGTCTATTTTCTATCTCCCCTCGCTACGAGTTAATAACAATGCATAAGCGTAGCTGCTCCTTTCATTGTTCTCTTCATCCGGTTCTACTGACCTATTTATTTTGTTACGTATAAAACCTTCTACATGAACTTGCATTCTCACACTGATAAACATTTTGCATCTTAACATATTATGCCATTCTTCAATCTGAACTTTTACATTATCTTAATTTTACATTCCTACCTTCGTTCCTATTTCTTACAAGAACATTCTTTATCTTACTTAACCTTTCTTAAATAACTTATCTACTACTTAAGCTTTTATCAAGAAAAGTTAAATAATTCAATTACTAATTTCAATGACTCTACGTTATGTTCATTACGAAAAATAATTAAATAACCTTTTTTTTTTTATTACATATTAATTACATTAAATGTTATTTATCTCTACATAGTTATTATTATGTTTACAAAAATTGTTTTGACTTTTAGAGTCTCTCAATGTCTTTCTCTTTGAAAATTATGTATTGGTTTTTCGTCACCTTAATTTCTGTAGAGTTGTCCCATGTCCTCCAGTGATTCCTTCAGTGTTCTCCACCTGGATGTCCTCTTGTCCTCACTGCTCGTCCTCTCGTCTCTCGTCCTCCACGGTACATTGACTGCTGTAGACTATGATGACAGGTTACTCTGGATCTGTAGCCGTTATTATAGGAACGTCTCCAGTCCTCTGCATCTCCTTCCTCTGCTAGTCGTGCTCTCGTACTCTGTCAGGAGTTGATGTTCTTAGCTGTCGACTGCTTGTTGACGTCCGACGATTTCTTCGTTACGGTATTTTTTTATTATTGTTTTTATTACTTCAAATAAAAAAAAACAGTACCATGATACTTTATAAGTTCAGTTACAACATCGTACTGATGTTAGATTTTTAAATCTAACTTCGTCCAAAATAGTTAAAAAATTCGCGTTACGGACCGGCATATCGTACCGCCGCGACTATGGTTTGTTAAGAGAAAGTGATTAGCTCTCCTGGGCTTCTATTTATATCCACACAGAAAACTGCACCTGTCGATTCAGGAATCAGCCTGTCGACATTTGATACATGGTGTGACAGCCCCCACTTTCGTCTCATTTCACATAATTGCACTTTTTTGCCAATCGCACTGTTTAACGCGGATTTCACGTTGCTCAAATAGTGTCTCATTTAATGACTTACGAGGTGTGCAGTTATCATGATGCTCACACTCATTGATTGTCCGAATTACGTACAATTCGCACTGCACTCGTGTCCGATTTTTACATATTTTTAGAAGTTTCTACCTTCTCACTAACATTTATGGTTTTCTTAAAATTAATTATTTTCTTAATTTGTTGTTTACTTGAGGGGTGAGATTGCAACTTTCAGGATCAGACAGGCTTCACACACACACATTATTTACTTGTATACACACATGCAGTGGTAATCGCGTGATGTTTGCCTGTTGGTTCCTGCTTGAAAACCAGCTTCCAATCTCACACCTGCTCGTCTATTATATATTATTGAAATTAACTAAAATATTAAAATATATTATGTATGCGCATTACAGCCTTTGCTTGTATTGCCACATTATTCCTCTACTTGGAGAAAAAAAAAATTGTTTGATACATTTATTTATTAAAATATTTTTTTCTGTCATTAAACATCTTATACTTCTTATATTTCATATTACTTATATATATAAATATTTTTTTATTTGTATTTATACATTACTAACCATGATAATGAATATTAATTGTTCAAGTTCCCTTAGTTGGAGGGTACAAGTCTATTTTCTACCTCCCCTCGCTACGAGTTAATAACATTGCATAAGCGTTGCTGCTCCTTTCATTGTTCTCTTCAGCCGGTTCTACTGACCTATTTATTTTCTTACGTATAAAACCTTCTACATGAACTTGCATTCTCACACTGATAAACATTTTGCATCTTAACATATTATGCCATTCTTCAATCTGAACTTATCTTAATCATACATTATCTTAATTATACATTCCTACCTTCGTTCCTATTTCTTACAAGAACATTCTTTATCTTACTTAACCTTTCTTAAATAACTTATCTACTACATTAACTTTCATTACCTTTTATTACATTTCTTTAACAATACCTTTCTGATCGCTAATAATTTCCTTCATTCTTACCTTGAAATACACTTCCGTAACAGAATACTCTTTTAGCTTGTAGTGTGTCACATGATCGGTTTCAGTGGAACTTTCTTAGAAAACAACGATATTTTTCTCGAAGTCCTTAATCCTAAGTAGTCTCTGCCCTTTGACTTTTCACTCTCGCTTTCTTGTGTGCTTGTATCTCCATTAAGTTTGAAGTTTTCGCTTGATCAGCCGTTCTGACAATTATAGCAATTATTGCTCACCGTAATCATTCCTTCATATTTATAACATATCAATATATATATATATATATATATATATATATATATATATTGTAACAGGACCCTGTATGCCGGTCGTTACAAAAGAATAAAAATAAAATGGAAAATTCAATAATAATAGAATTTTCAAACAATAAAATAATTTTGTTTATGTTTATAGAGGTATGTATACAAGATAAATCTGTTTTTTAAAAGGTTCTGGTAAAATTTTAATAACAGGTAGGTATTTATTGACTGTCGAGCACTTCTTGAAGATTTGCACCAAGTCTGGAGTTAAATAGATTAACTCCAGGTAATAATCGATTGGTGACTTTTCTGACTGGTCCAATATCTTGTTCAAAATAGGATATATTCTTCTCACTTAATTCCCTCTGCCTTATAAATACCCTTAAATTACCCTGTGAAATAAATACAGATACAAAATAATGGAAATATAAAGATTTATTGACAATTTTAAATAAATAATCGATATTTTATCGATGGAGAGCAATTATCGACTCTGTCTCAGGAATTATCGATTGTGTCATACAGAACAAAATTTTATGTTATATTATATTGAAAGACAGGTTCTTTGAGCGATTAGGATTAATAGTCAGAGAAGGGTGACGAGAAAGTATAACATTAACAATTAAAGATATTAATACAATAATTACTATTCAATAGTATTTAAATAATTCCACTATGTAATGTAAATGAATGCTGTCAAACCATACGCAGACGATGACGTCACTGCGAAATCGTGAAGGCGGTCTCTGTAGAATTAAAAGATGGCCGCTACTATTTCTTGCGTAGTTACTGTGAACTCGGCATGTCCCAAAATCACGATAAAATTACCTTTGTGAATGTCTAAAATCTTCCCGCACTGGTGTAATATGTCTGTTAAGTTAGTTGGTGTATTCTGGTGAAGTGTTCCGTGTAAACTTGTGTTAATTTGGTTATTTTGTCTGTTTTCCCTTCTGGGGTTAAGTGTTTCAAGTTACGGTTAGGTTTGTAAAGTGAATCAGTTGAAATATAATGTTTTACTGTTTACTGTCACTCGTATAGTGAAGTTAGAGGTTTGTTTTCACTATTGTCGTGAATGTTTTTATAGTATTGGCTTCAAAAAGTGTCTAATTTGTCTAACTCTCGTTCACTGATTTCAATGGCTAAACGTTAGCATCATGTTCGACTCGATTTTAAGAACGTTTTTGTCACACAATTGTTCAGCTTGATATTCAACAAAAGACTAATTAACTTGGTCATAAATCTTGCCCAGTTAATCCTTGGAAAAGTATTGTTAACATTTTTCGACTTCCATACACATTAGAAAATATTACATTATATATGGAATTTTTCTATTTTATTCCTTACTTTTATGAATTATTAACCTTATTATTGGTTTAATCATCTCATTCCCTTTAAATTGATGTATTATAGTCCATATCTGTAGACATTTTGTGGAAATTAACAAATTTTGTTCACACTTTGGAAATATAGGCTCAAAATTGGATTTCCGTCTTTATACAAAATTCCTTCCATTTTAAATATTATTAATACTATTATAATAAATTTTAATTAGTCATATTACTCTCCCTTTCCTTAAATACATATAAATTACACCTTTGAACTGGTTTTTTGTGTTAATTTGTAAATTTGACATTGCTCTTTAAAATTAATTAATTTATATATTTTGACAATTTTCAAAATGTTAAGGTATATTTCCTTATTGTCATTTTAATTCATAGGATCATTCCTAGTAGTGGTTAATTGTGTTATCTTATATAAATCTGGGTAGTTTACAGGATTTATAAGTGAATTATACTATTTTATATTGGTTCTCTGATTTCACCAAATGGCCTAGATTTTAGAATTTTATATTTCTTTCTTTCTCAAATAATTTAAACTTAATTCCTCCTCTGACTTTACATAATTACAATTATATCAAAATAACATGATTTATAACTTATTGTATTGTGTAGTAGTTAATTAACACTACATATTTAAAATAAATAATTATGAACATGGTTCAGCAATCTGCACAATTGAACACATTGCAGATATGGTTTGAACATATATCTTTCAACTATTTTTGAGCTAACATAGCATACCTTTTAGAACATTATTACTGGTATGTAGGTTATTATTTATCAAACATAATTCTTTTTAAAACACATAACATAAATCTTATTTTCTAATAAACCTTACAAATACATTTATTTAACACATTGATTTTAGGATTGTGAAATAACAGTCTATTTAAACATGTTACACTTATTCATACTATATTAGTACCAGTCCTTTCTGGTTCAAACCATTACTACTGTGATCCCCCACATCAGCAAATACCAACTCCCATACTTTATTTATTATCATTTTTTACAAATGTCTTGTAAATAAAGATTTACATTAAAATAATAAAATACTGGAAACCTTCCATTTTATTATTTTATTATGCTGTTTATTATTTAGATTTTAAAGTTGTGATATAGCATACTACTAAGTTATAGTATCACCAACTTTAAGTTTATTACTTTTTTTAAAAAACACTTACACAAATTCACTTTCACTGTTGGTTCTGATATTTTGAGTCTGATTATCTCAGACCAGACCTTTAGTAATCATGGACCGTTAAGACTAGTTTATTTCTTTATTACACAATAGCTTTAGCCGGTGCACTTCTTATAACGCTATACAGCACTTTAGTTTTCTCAATAATTACATTTTATAAGCTTTTGGGTATGTTATACTTTCTTTTGCATAGTTTTTGTGGGTTTGGGATTGATAGTAGTTTATATAATAATAGGTTTTACTACGGTGTTTCTTTCATACTATTTCTTCCTCTCCTCCTGTCTTCCTTCTTGTCCTTCTTCATATCTTCCTTCTGGTATTCATTCTTGTCCCTCTTCTAGTCTTCATTCTTGTCCCTTGTCTAGTCTTCACTCTTCTGTTCTTCCTTCCGTTCTTGGGTAAACCAAGGTACTTGGTGATATCACGACTGAGGTTTAGTTTGGAGTATTTAATTTATTCACTGAACTGACTTTATTCTTCTATACAGGTTTCAGGGTATTGTTTTCTTCCTGTTCACAAACTTTATTCTTTCCTCTTCTTGTTTTTTGGGGTATTTTGGTCTTCACCACCCTTTAATTGAGTCTCTTTTTCTTTGATATAGTCTTATATAACTGGTTTACTGCTCTGAGCTTCCTGGGTACCTTACTGGTATTATACTATGAGTTGATGAGTTGCTTCAATACTTTCTTTGGTTTCTTTTAACAGTGGTTTTTATATATTATGTAGTGAGGATTTTTATCTTATTGTGGTTCATTCCTCTGATTTATTTAAATGTCATTCAATATTATTATAACATTTGTCGGTGTAATTAAACTTTATGATTTCACATGACTTAAAATGTAGTGGACTTTCTGTCACGCTACAGAATGCCCTTCTCCAGAAGTAATTTTTTCAGACTATACTTGCTTTGTCTGAAACAATTGCTTATGATAATTATTCAAAGTTTGTTATTATTTTGGACTTCCTTCCATTTTAAAATTTTCTTATTTATATCTGAGTTTATATCACTCTCACTTGATCTTCCTTGATAGTAATAGTCTTCTGAGTTTCATATTTATTATTTCATTTTTATATTTCTTCTTAGTATTTTCTCCTTGGGATATTTTCTCCCTATCGTTCCCTACTTTGTGAGCTGGTTCAGTTCAGAGAGGCACTGTACGCTACTTTCCTCTGCTGTCCAATACTTCACACATATTTGAGTACAGAGGCAAATCATCTCTGCTCAAAAAATATATTAATCCTGCTGGAATTATCATCAGACAGATTAAAAAAATTATTCAGAATAGTACACATTTGTTACTATTTAAAAAATATCTTTGGGATACTTCACTTATTACTTATTATACTTCTCAGAGATTTTAATATTTCTATCTCAGTTGTTCATCTGACTTATTATCTGGATGTTTCTTTCATTTGATATTATGGTAGGAAGCTCTTCTATTATTACATTTTTTCAACTTTTCTTATCATATAAATCTTTTGGTTATAAATTCTTTATTACCTTCTGGTTTTTTCATTATAATCTGCATTATTTATAGTAGCACATCTTTGTGACATTTTTAGACTGTTTCATTGTTCTTAAAATTTCCACTTGTTCTATTTTCTAGAATTTGTATAACTGTCATTATCATAATTGTCCTTTAATTCATAAATCATTTTATATTAATTCATTTAATTACATAAATTTTTGACATTATTTTCACATTATTCCGGTCATTGTTATTATACTTGTGCATGATGGTTTTTTATTAATTTCATAATGAGGTCATAATTTCTCCTCATACCACTTCAAAGTTTCATTCTCTCATAATTCCAAAGAAGTTTTTGTACTTTATTATTCTTTTCAATCACTCCAATCGTATTAAAGAAATTTTTTCCTTTTTATTTCCTTCATCACCATTTTACGGAAAGGTTTTTACTCTTCAAATTGAACTTAGACATTGTCATATTGTTCAGAATTATTTGTTTTAATTCTAAATCTGTTTCCTTTCTTCATCCCATTATGATTCTTTGTTACCATGGTAATTATCTTCTATGCTTACCATAAATATGGTATGAAATCCCTTCAGTTTATCTCATCATAGTGTTTTATTCATAATTGGTTGGTAAGTTGTACTTATACTTGGTTTGGGAAACTTGATTTATTCATAATTCAAAATTCACTCTTCTTATGTTATTCTATAAAGTTTTCTCAAATAATTGTATGTAATTGGCTTACATTGTGTTTAGAATTTAGTGGTTTTTAAATTCTATCTTATATATTCTTCTAGCCATAAAAATTTCTAATAATTGTAGATAATATGTGCTTATATTTCTTTTTAGAATTTGGCTGTTTATTTCAAAATTCTTCTGGTATTATTGCCACATAGTTTTTCACAAACATCTGGTATGTAAGGTGGGCTTACATTTTTTTTTATTTATTTTTTTTTTTTTTAGAATTTAGTGGATTTTAAATTCTAAATCTTCTTCTATTCTTGCCATAAAGTTTTTCACATTTTCCTGGTATGTAAGGTGAACTTACGTATGTTTAGAATTTTGTTGGTTTAAATTCTAATTCTTCTTCTATTCTTGCCATAAAGTTTTTCTTAAATAATTGGTATGTAAGGTGATCTTACATATGTTTTGAATTTTGTTGATTTAAATTCTATCTTATATCTTCTAAATGGTTTTCCTTTAATAAACTTTATGTAAGGTGGGCTTACATGTATTTTAGAATTTTGGAGGTTTTTAAATTCTATTTTATATATTACTGCCACATAGACTTTTCATAAATGATTGTAATAGTTTTCATAATTATATGGTAAACATATCATATTAGTTTCATAAATATTGTATGACTCTTTCCTTGTCTTTATTCAAACGTATTTCTTATTATTATTATTTCTTTATACCCAGGTGGATGCTTTTATTTATAGTGCATTGTTGCTCATAGTTCCTTTATAAGGTGCAGTTTCTTAATTAATTTATTTCTTAAATTCCCATTTTGGTTCTTTGTCCCTTCTTCTTCTCATTTTTCCTCAGTGGTAATTATTTTCATCTTCTTTGTGGTGGTTTTGCCGTTGTTGGTTATCATGACATCCATCCCTTTTACCACCTCATTATGTATCCGTATAGATCCTTATCAGATCCAAACTTTTGCTCCTACGCGCCGGATAGTACCTCGGTTGGTCCCGTTCTAGGCTCCTCCGCCTTTCTTCGTATCTTCGGTAACTGTTCCCTCTATGGTGGTTGAAACCTCGCTGTCTTCCATCTGTGGCCCGTATGAAGTTCACTCTTGGGTGAGGAAACCTATTATTACTAAAATTACTATTATTGGGACCCACACGATTAGCATTATTATGGTAAGGACTATTACCATAATTGGGGCTTCTCTGACTATTTACGTTACCAGGGTTGGGATTGCGGTTACCCTGATAACCATTAGAGGGTCGATTCGGGTTTTGCTGGTTTGAACCCGTATTATTATTGTCATTGTAATTGGTATTATTTATATTATTTCCATTATTATAATTGCTATTTCGCGGGTATGCCCGACCTCCTTGGTACCCAGTATTTATGTGGTTCGCACCCTGATTATTGTTCAGGTACGTCCTTGGTTCGGGCCCATCACTTCTTCTGCGACTCTGCCTGTAGTAATCTTCGTTTTCATAATTCTCCAGGAGTTCGGTCATTGCCTGGATGGTTTTTATCTGGCTGCCCCTCCTAGCGCGAATCACCTCCTCATCATAATGGTAAGACAGCTTGTTTATTAAGCATTCCTCCGGTATGGCTGGTTCTAAGTGCTTGGCCATACACACTTTGCCGAGGAAATACGCTGTCATTGAGCTGCCGACTTGTGGTTGGTAGCGGCCGTGGCAGATATTATCTCTGATGAGATTCTGCGTGGTCTCTGACCAGTACTTGGCTTTGAACATGCTTTTGAACTGTTCATAGTTATTGATGTCGCTCCGGTTTGCCATCCACCAATGGTCATTCACCTCCCGAAACGACTCATCAAGGATCTCTCTATTCTAGACCCATCGGTTCCCTCGGTGTTTCTCGATGTACTCCTCTATTCGTGCCAAGAACTCCATTGGCTTCCGTTTGTATTGTCGGAAATTCAGCCATTCTCGGTTCTCTGACATGGGGAAACTGTGATATCCCGATGGTCTGTTTCTGATTGACTCTATCTCCTCCTGGCTCTGACGCATCTGTCCGGTTATGTTTACCATGGCGGCTTCCACGCCGTCGCATCTTTCTGTTACTTGGGTTCTTACTTTATTTACTTCCTCCAGAGCAAATTTCTTGGTCTCCTCTATTTTTGTTTTCTGCTGTTCTTGGACCTGAGTAATTTCCTTTGTTATTACTTCACGGACTTCCAGCACTTCGTTTTCTGTTAGCCGACATCTTTCGTCTACTTCTCGGATCTGCTGGTTAACAACCACGACTTCCTGTTCTAATTTCTTTACAATGGATTTCTTCGTCTCAGTTATCTTTTTGTTTATCTCCTCTTTGGCTAACTCAATCCTCTCGTCTAACTTATTCATGTTCTCTTGGTTAACTTCCCTTAGTTCTTCTCTTAACCTTTGATTATTCTCGTCCATTTTCTCCTCCATTTTCTGATTATTTTCCTCCAACCTTTCCCTCAGTTGCTGATTGTCGCTTTCCATTTTCCTACTTGTTTCCTCCATTTTCTCTTCCATCTTCTTACTCAAATTTTTACTGGTTTCTTCGATCCTCTTATTGGTATTTTCTATCTTACGGCCCAATTCTTCCTTCGTGGATCGGTTATCTTCCTTCAGATCCTCTAGTTTTTCATTTAATGAATGGTTATCTTCCTTCAGATCCTCTAGTTTTTCATTTAATGAATGGTTATCTTCCTTCCTTTCCTTACTACTTTCGTCCATCTTCTTGTTTAAATTCTCCTCCATCTTCTTGTTATCTTCCGTAGTGGAATCCATTTTCTTAGTTACTCCTTCTATTTTGGATTTGATTTCCTCCTTTAAATCTTTACTCATTCCATCCATTTGCTGACTCATTTTTAGGAACATTTCCATCATCTTATCCATTTTGCTTTCTTCACTGGTCATAGATTTTTCTACTTCCTTTTCTGGGGCGTTGGCTTCCCCTGTTTGCGTTGTTACTTCGGGTTGTTCCTGTGGTGGTGTGGGTTGTTTCGATTCCATTTGGGTTAGTAACACTTCCGGATCCTCCACGGGTGTTGCCTCCTTTTCCCCCATGTCAACCTCTTTCTCGGCCTCTGCCGCCCTCTTTTTCGATGTAGCTCATCTCTGCATCTTTCTCTGTCTCTATTATTTAATCGCTGCCAAGCTTAGATTATTAAGCCCTCTAAGTTGGACGCCACTTTGTAACAGGACCCTGTATGCCGGTCGTTACAAAAGAATAAAAATAAAATGGAAAATTCAATAATAATAGAATTTTCAAACAATAAAATAATTTTGTTTATGTTTATAGAGGTATGTATACAAGATAAATCTGTTTTTTAAAAGGTTCTGGTAAAATTTTAATAACAGGTAGGTATTTATTGACTGTCGAGCACTTCTTGAAGATTTGCACCAAGTCTGGAGTTAAATAGATTAACTCCAGGTAATAATCGATTGGTGACTTTTCTGACTGGTCCAATATCTTGTTCAAAATAGGATATATTCTTCTCACTTAATTCCCTCTGCCTTATAAATACCCTTAAATTACCCTGTGAAATAAATACAGATACAAAATAATGGAAATATAAAGATTTATTGACAATTTTAAATAAATAATCGATATTTTATCGATGGAGAGCAATTATCGACTCTGTCTCAGGAATTATCGATTGTGTCATACAGAACAAAATTTTATGTTATATTATATTGAAAGACAGGTTCTTTGAGCGATTAGGATTAATAGTCAGAGAAGGGTGACGAGAAAGTATAACATTAACAATTAAAGATATTAATACAATAATTACTATTCAATAGTATTTAAATAATTCCACTATGTAATGTAAATGAATGCTGTCAAACCATACGCAGACGATGACGTCACTGCGAAATCGTGAAGGCGGTCTCTGTAGAATTAAAAGATGGCCGCTACTATTTCTTGCGTAGTTACTGTGAACTCGGCATGTCCCAAAATCACGATAAAATTACCTTTGTGAATGTCTAAAATCTTCCCGCACTGGTGTAATATGTCTGTTAAGTTAGTTGGTGTATTCTGGTGAAGTGTTCCGTGTAAACTTGTGTTAATTTGGTTATTTTGTCTGTTTTCCCTTCTGGGGTTAAGTGTTTCAAGTTACGGTTAGGTTTGTAAAGTGAATCAGTTGAAATATAATGTTTTACTGTTTACTGTCACTCGTATAGTGAAGTTAGAGGTTTGTTTTCACTATTGTCGTGAATGTTTTTATAGTATTGGCTTCAAAAAGTGTCTAATTTGTCTAACTCTCGTTCACTGATTTCAATGGCTAAACGTTAGCATCATGTTCGACTCGATTTTAAGAACGTTTTTGTCACACAATTGTTCAGCTTGATATTCAACAAAAGACTAATTAACTTGGTCATAAATCTTGCCCAGTTAATCCTTGGAAAAGTATTGTTAACATTTTTCGACTTCCATACACATTAGAAAATATTACATTATATATGGAATTTTTCTATTTTATTCCTTACTTTTATGAATTATTAACCTTATTATTGGTTTAATCATCTCATTCCCTTTAAATTGATGTATTATAGTCCATATCTGTAGACATTTTGTGGAAATTAACAAATTTTGTTCACACTTTGGAAATATAGGCTCAAAATTGGATTTCCGTCTTTATACAAAATTCCTTCCATTTTAAATATTATTAATACTATTATAATAAATTTTAATTAGTCATATTACTCTCCCTTTCCTTAAATACATATAAATTACACCTTTGAACTGGTTTTTTGTGTTAATTTGTAAATTTGACATTGCTCTTTAAAATTAATTAATTTATATATTTTGACAATTTTCAAAATGTTAAGGTATATTTCCTTATTGTCATTTTAATTCATAGGATCATTCCTAGTAGTGGTTAATTGTGTTATCTTATATAAATCTGGGTAGTTTACAGGATTTATAAGTGAATTATACTATTTTATATTGGTTCTCTGATTTCACCAAATGGCCTAGATTTTAGAATTTTATATTTCTTTCTTTCTCAAATAATTTAAACTTAATTCCTCCTCTGACTTTACATAATTACAATTATATCAAAATAACATGATTTATAACTTATTGTATTGTGTAGTAGTTAATTAACACTACATATTTAAAATAAATAATTATGAACATGGTTCAGCAATCTGCACAATTGAACACATTGCAGATATGGTTTGAACATATATCTTTCAACTATTTTTGAGCTAACATAGCATACCTTTTAGAACATTATTACTGGTATGTAGGTTATTATTTATCAAACATAATTCTTTTTAAAACACATAACATAAATCTTATTTTCTAATAAACCTTACAAATACATTTATTTAACACATTGATTTTAGGATTGTGAAATAACAGTCTATTTAAACATGTTACACTTATTCATACTATATTAGTACCAGTCCTTTCTGGTTCAAACCATTACTACTGTGATCCCCCACATCAGCAAATACCAACTCCCATACTTTATTTATTATCATTTTTTACAAATGTCTTGTAAATAAAGATTTACATTAAAATAATAAAATACTGGAAACCTTCCATTTTATTATTTTATTATGCTGTTTATTATTTAGATTTTAAAGTTGTGATATAGCATACTACTAAGTTATAGTATCACCAACTTTAAGTTTATTACTTTTTTTAAAAAACACTTACACAAATTCACTTTCACTGTTGGTTCTGATATTTTGAGTCTGATTATCTCAGACCAGACCTTTAGTAATCATGGACCGTTAAGACTAGTTTATTTCTTTATTACACAATAGCTTTAGCCGGTGCACTTCTTATAACGCTATACAGCACTTTAGTTTTCTCAATAATTACATTTTATAAGCTTTTGGGTATGTTATACTTTCTTTTGCATAGTTTTTGTGGGTTTGGGATTGATAGTAGTTTATATAATAATAGGTTTTACTACGGTGTTTCTTTCATACTATTTCTTCCTCTCCTCCTGTCTTCCTTCTTGTCCTTCTTCATATCTTCCTTCTGGTATTCATTCTTGTCCCTCTTCTAGTCTTCATTCTTGTCCCTTGTCTAGTCTTCACTCTTCTGTTCTTCCTTCCGTTCTTGGGTAAACCAAGGTACTTGGTGATATCACGACTGAGGTTTAGTTTGGAGTATTTAATTTATTCACTGAACTGACTTTATTCTTCTATACAGGTTTCAGGGTATTGTTTTCTTCCTGTTCACAAACTTTATTCTTTCCTCTTCTTGTTTTTTGGGGTATTTTGGTCTTCACCACCCTTTAATTGAGTCTCTTTTTCTTTGATATAGTCTTATATAACTGGTTTACTGCTCTGAGCTTCCTGGGTACCTTACTGGTATTATACTATGAGTTGATGAGTTGCTTCAATACTTTCTTTGGTTTCTTTTAACAGTGGTTTTTATATATTATGTAGTGAGGATTTTTATCTTATTGTGGTTCATTCCTCTGATTTATTTAAATGTCATTCAATATTATTATAACATTTGTCGGTGTAATTAAACTTTATGATTTCACATGACTTAAAATGTAGTGGACTTTCTGTCACGCTACAGAATGCCCTTCTCCAGAAGTAATTTTTTCAGACTATACTTGCTTTGTCTGAAACAATTGCTTATGATAATTATTCAAAGTTTGTTATTATTTTGGACTTCCTTCCATTTTAAAATTTTCTTATTTATATCTGAGTTTATATCACTCTCACTTGATCTTCCTTGATAGTAATAGTCTTCTGAGTTTCATATTTATTATTTCATTTTTATATTTCTTCTTAGTATTTTCTCCTTGGGATATTTTCTCCCTATCGTTCCCTACTTTGTGAGCTGGTTCAGTTCAGAGAGGCACTGTACGCTACTTTCCTCTGCTGTCCAATACTTCACACATATTTGAGTACAGAGGCAAATCATCTCTGCTCAAAAAATATATTAATCCTGCTGGAATTATCATCAGACAGATTAAAAAAATTATTCAGAATAGTACACATTTGTTACTATTTAAAAAATATCTTTGGGATACTTCACTTATTACTTATTATACTTCTCAGAGATTTTAATATTTCTATCTCAGTTGTTCATCTGACTTATTATCTGGATGTTTCTTTCATTTGATATTATGGTAGGAAGCTCTTCTATTATTACATTTTTTCAACTTTTCTTATCATATAAATCTTTTGGTTATAAATTCTTTATTACCTTCTGGTTTTTTCATTATAATCTGCATTATTTATAGTAGCACATCTTTGTGACATTTTTAGACTGTTTCATTGTTCTTAAAATTTCCACTTGTTCTATTTTCTAGAATTTGTATAACTGTCATTATCATAATTGTCCTTTAATTCATAAATCATTTTATATTAATTCATTTAATTACATAAATTTTTGACATTATTTTCACATTATTCCGGTCATTGTTATTATACTTGTGCATGATGGTTTTTTATTAATTTCATAATGAGGTCATAATTTCTCCTCATACCACTTCAAAGTTTCATTCTCTCATAATTCCAAAGAAGTTTTTGTACTTTATTATTCTTTTCAATCACTCCAATCGTATTAAAGAAATTTTTTCCTTTTTATTTCCTTCATCACCATTTTACGGAAAGGTTTTTACTCTTCAAATTGAACTTAGACATTGTCATATTGTTCAGAATTATTTGTTTTAATTCTAAATCTGTTTCCTTTCTTCATCCCATTATGATTCTTTGTTACCATGGTAATTATCTTCTATGCTTACCATAAATATGGTATGAAATCCCTTCAGTTTATCTCATCATAGTGTTTTATTCATAATTGGTTGGTAAGTTGTACTTATACTTGGTTTGGGAAACTTGATTTATTCATAATTCAAAATTCACTCTTCTTATGTTATTCTATAAAGTTTTCTCAAATAATTGTATGTAATTGGCTTACATTGTGTTTAGAATTTAGTGGTTTTTAAATTCTATCTTATATATTCTTCTAGCCATAAAAATTTCTAATAATTGTAGATAATATGTGCTTATATTTCTTTTTAGAATTTGGCTGTTTATTTCAAAATTCTTCTGGTATTATTGCCACATAGTTTTTCACAAACATCTGGTATGTAAGGTGGGCTTACATTTTTTTTTATTTATTTTTTTTTTTTTTAGAATTTAGTGGATTTTAAATTCTAAATCTTCTTCTATTCTTGCCATAAAGTTTTTCACATTTTCCTGGTATGTAAGGTGAACTTACGTATGTTTAGAATTTTGTTGGTTTAAATTCTAATTCTTCTTCTATTCTTGCCATAAAGTTTTTCTTAAATAATTGGTATGTAAGGTGATCTTACATATGTTTTGAATTTTGTTGATTTAAATTCTATCTTATATCTTCTAAATGGTTTTCCTTTAATAAACTTTATGTAAGGTGGGCTTACATGTATTTTAGAATTTTGGAGGTTTTTAAATTCTATTTTATATATTACTGCCACATAGACTTTTCATAAATGATTGTAATAGTTTTCATAATTATATGGTAAACATATCATATTAGTTTCATAAATATTGTATGACTCTTTCCTTGTCTTTATTCAAACGTATTTCTTATTATTATTATTTCTTTATACCCAGGTGGATGCTTTTATTTATAGTGCATTGTTGCTCATAGTTCCTTTATAAGGTGCAGTTTCTTAATTAATTTATTTCTTAAATTCCCATTTTGGTTCTTTGTCCCTTCTTCTTCTCATTTTTCCTCAGTGGTAATTATTTTCATCTTCTTTGTGGTGGTTTTGCCGTTGTTGGTTATCATGACATCCATCCCTTTTACCACCTCATTATGTATCCGTATAGATCCTTATCAGATCCAAACTTTTGCTCCTACGCGCCGGATAGTACCTCGGTTGGTCCCGTTCTAGGCTCCTCCGCCTTTCTTCGTATCTTCGGTAACTGTTCCCTCTATGGTGGTTGAAACCTCGCTGTCTTCCATCTGTGGCCCGTATGAAGTTCACTCTTGGGTGAGGAAACCTATTATTACTAAAATTACTATTATTGGGACCCACACGATTAGCATTATTATGGTAAGGACTATTACCATAATTGGGGCTTCTCTGACTATTTACGTTACCAGGGTTGGGATTGCGGTTACCCTGATAACCATTAGAGGGTCGATTCGGGTTTTGCTGGTTTGAACCCGTATTATTATTGTCATTGTAATTGGTATTATTTATATTATTTCCATTATTATAATTGCTATTTCGCGGGTATGCCCGACCTCCTTGGTACCCAGTATTTATGTGGTTCGCACCCTGATTATTGTTCAGGTACGTCCTTGGTTCGGGCCCATCACTTCTTCTGCGACTCTGCCTGTAGTAATCTTCGTTTTCATAATTCTCCAGGAGTTCGGTCATTGCCTGGATGGTTTTTATCTGGCTGCCCCTCCTAGCGCGAATCACCTCCTCATCATAATGGTAAGACAGCTTGTTTATTAAGCATTCCTCCGGTATGGCTGGTTCTAAGTGCTTGGCCATACACACTTTGCCGAGGAAATACGCTGTCATTGAGCTGCCGACTTGTGGTTGGTAGCGGCCGTGGCAGATATTATCTCTGATGAGATTCTGCGTGGTCTCTGACCAGTACTTGGCTTTGAACATGCTTTTGAACTGTTCATAGTTATTGATGTCGCTCCGGTTTGCCATCCACCAATGGTCATTCACCTCCCGAAACGACTCATCAAGGATCTCTCTATTCTAGACCCATCGGTTCCCTCGGTGTTTCTCGATGTACTCCTCTATTCGTGCCAAGAACTCCATTGGCTTCCGTTTGTATTGTCGGAAATTCAGCCATTCTCGGTTCTCTGACATGGGGAAACTGTGATATCCCGATGGTCTGTTTCTGATTGACTCTATCTCCTCCTGGCTCTGACGCATCTGTCCGGTTATGTTTACCATGGCGGCTTCCACGCCGTCGCATCTTTCTGTTACTTGGGTTCTTACTTTATTTACTTCCTCCAGAGCAAATTTCTTGGTCTCCTCTATTTTTGTTTTCTGCTGTTCTTGGACCTGAGTAATTTCCTTTGTTATTACTTCACGGACTTCCAGCACTTCGTTTTCTGTTAGCCGACATCTTTCGTCTACTTCTCGGATCTGCTGGTTAACAACCACGACTTCCTGTTCTAATTTCTTTACAATGGATTTCTTCGTCTCAGTTATCTTTTTGTTTATCTCCTCTTTGGCTAACTCAATCCTCTCGTCTAACTTATTCATGTTCTCTTGGTTAACTTCCCTTAGTTCTTCTCTTAACCTTTGATTATTCTCGTCCATTTTCTCCTCCATTTTCTGATTATTTTCCTCCAACCTTTCCCTCAGTTGCTGATTGTCGCTTTCCATTTTCCTACTTGTTTCCTCCATTTTCTCTTCCATCTTCTTACTCAAATTTTTACTGGTTTCTTCGATCCTCTTATTGGTATTTTCTATCTTACGGCCCAATTCTTCCTTCGTGGATCGGTTATCTTCCTTCAGATCCTCTAGTTTTTCATTTAATGAATGGTTATCTTCCTTCAGATCCTCTAGTTTTTCATTTAATGAATGGTTATCTTCCTTCCTTTCCTTACTACTTTCGTCCATCTTCTTGTTTAAATTCTCCTCCATCTTCTTGTTATCTTCCGTAGTGGAATCCATTTTCTTAGTTACTCCTTCTATTTTGGATTTGATTTCCTCCTTTAAATCTTTACTCATTCCATCCATTTGCTGACTCATTTTTAGGAACATTTCCATCATCTTATCCATTTTGCTTTCTTCACTGGTCATAGATTTTTCTACTTCCTTTTCTGGGGCGTTGGCTTCCCCTGTTTGCGTTGTTACTTCGGGTTGTTCCTGTGGTGGTGTGGGTTGTTTCGATTCCATTTGGGTTAGTAACACTTCCGGATCCTCCACGGGTGTTGCCTCCTTTTCCCCCATGTCAACCTCTTTCTCGGCCTCTGCCGCCCTCTTTTTCGATGTAGCTCATCTCTGCATCTTTCTCTGTCTCTATTATTTAATCGCTGCCAAGCTTAGATTATTAAGCCCTCTAAGTTGGACGCCACTTTGTAACAGGACCCTGTATGCCGGTCGTTACAAAAGAATAAAAATAAAATGGAAAATTCAATAATAATAGAATTTTCAAACAATAAAATAATTTTGTTTATGTTTATAGAGGTATGTATACAAGATAAATCTGTTTTTTAAAAGGTTCTGGTAAAATTTTAATAACAGGTAGGTATTTATTGACTGTCGAGCACTTCTTGAAGATTTGCACCAAGTCTGGAGTTAAATAGATTAACTCCAGGTAATAATCGATTGGTGACTTTTCTGACTGGTCCAATATCTTGTTCAAAATAGGATATATTCTTCTCACTTAATTCCCTCTGCCTTATAAATACCCTTAAATTACCCTGTGAAATAAATACAGATACAAAATAATGGAAATATAAAGATTTATTGACAATTTTAAATAAATAATCGATATTTTATCGATGGAGAGCAATTATCGACTCTGTCTCAGGAATTATCGATTGTGTCATACAGAACAAAATTTTATGTTATATTATATTGAAAGACAGGTTCTTTGAGCGATTAGGATTAATAGTCAGAGAAGGGTGACGAGAAAGTATAACATTAACAATTAAAGATATTAATACAATAATTACTATTCAATAGTATTTAAATAATTCCACTATGTAATGTAAATGAATGCTGTCAAACCATACGCAGACGATGACGTCACTGCGAAATCGTGAAGGCGGTCTCTGTAGAATTAAAAGATGGCCGCTACTATTTCTTGCGTAGTTACTGTGAACTCGGCATGTCCCAAAATCACGATAAAATTACCTTTGTGAATGTCTAAAATCTTCCCGCACTGGTGTAATATGTCTGTTAAGTTAGTTGGTGTATTCTGGTGAAGTGTTCCGTGTAAACTTGTGTTAATTTGGTTATTTTGTCTGTTTTCCCTTCTGGGGTTAAGTGTTTCAAGTTACGGTTAGGTTTGTAAAGTGAATCAGTTGAAATATAATGTTTTACTGTTTACTGTCACTCGTATAGTGAAGTTAGAGGTTTGTTTTCACTATTGTCGTGAATGTTTTTATAGTATTGGCTTCAAAAAGTGTCTAATTTGTCTAACTCTCGTTCACTGATTTCAATGGCTAAACGTTAGCATCATGTTCGACTCGATTTTAAGAACGTTTTTGTCACACAATTGTTCAGCTTGATATTCAACAAAAGACTAATTAACTTGGTCATAAATCTTGCCCAGTTAATCCTTGGAAAAGTATTGTTAACATTTTTCGACTTCCATACACATTAGAAAATATTACATTATATATGGAATTTTTCTATTTTATTCCTTACTTTTATGAATTATTAACCTTATTATTGGTTTAATCATCTCATTCCCTTTAAATTGATGTATTATAGTCCATATCTGTAGACATTTTGTGGAAATTAACAAATTTTGTTCACACTTTGGAAATATAGGCTCAAAATTGGATTTCCGTCTTTATACAAAATTCCTTCCATTTTAAATATTATTAATACTATTATAATAAATTTTAATTAGTCATATTACTCTCCCTTTCCTTAAATACATATAAATTACACCTTTGAACTGGTTTTTTGTGTTAATTTGTAAATTTGACATTGCTCTTTAAAATTAATTAATTTATATATTTTGACAATTTTCAAAATGTTAAGGTATATTTCCTTATTGTCATTTTAATTCATAGGATCATTCCTAGTAGTGGTTAATTGTGTTATCTTATATAAATCTGGGTAGTTTACAGGATTTATAAGTGAATTATACTATTTTATATTGGTTCTCTGATTTCACCAAATGGCCTAGATTTTAGAATTTTATATTTCTTTCTTTCTCAAATAATTTAAACTTAATTCCTCCTCTGACTTTACATAATTACAATTATATCAAAATAACATGATTTATAACTTATTGTATTGTGTAGTAGTTAATTAACACTACATATTTAAAATAAATAATTATGAACATGGTTCAGCAATCTGCACAATTGAACACATTGCAGATATGGTTTGAACATATATCTTTCAACTATTTTTGAGCTAACATAGCATACCTTTTAGAACATTATTACTGGTATGTAGGTTATTATTTATCAAACATAATTCTTTTTAAAACACATAACATAAATCTTATTTTCTAATAAACCTTACAAATACATTTATTTAACACATTGATTTTAGGATTGTGAAATAACAGTCTATTTAAACATGTTACACTTATTCATACTATATTAGTACCAGTCCTTTCTGGTTCAAACCATTACTACTGTGATCCCCCACATCAGCAAATACCAACTCCCATACTTTATTTATTATCATTTTTACAAATGTCTTGTAAATAAAGATTTACATTAAAATAATAAAATACTGGAAACCTTCCATTTTATTATTTTATTATGCTGTTTATTATTTAGATTTTAAAGTTGTGATATAGCATACTACTAAGTTATAGTATCACCAACTTTAAGTTTATTACTTTTTTTAAAAAACACTTACACAAATTCACTTTCACTGTTGGTTCTGATATTTTGAGTCTGATTATCTCAGACCAGACCTTTAGTAATCATGGACCGTTAAGACTAGTTTATTTCTTTATTACACAATAGCTTTAGCCGGTGCACTTCTTATAACGCTATACAGCACTTTAGTTTTCTCAATAATTACATTTTATAAGCTTTTGGGTATGTTATACTTTCTTTTGCATAGTTTTTGTGGGTTTGGGATTGATAGTAGTTTATATAATAATAGGTTTTACTACGGTGTTTCTTTCATACTATTTCTTCCTCTCCTCCTGTCTTCCTTCTTGTCCTTCTTCATATCTTCCTTCTGGTATTCATTCTTGTCCCTCTTCTAGTCTTCATTCTTGTCCCTTGTCTAGTCTTCACTCTTCTGTTCTTCCTTCCGTTCTTGGGTAAACCAAGGTACTTGGTGATATCACGACTGAGGTTTAGTTTGGAGTATTTAATTTATTCACTGAACTGACTTTATTCTTCTATACAGGTTTCAGGGTATTGTTTTCTTCCTGTTCACAAACTTTATTCTTTCCTCTTCTTGTTTTTTGGGGTATTTTGGTCTTCACCACCCTTTAATTGAGTCTCTTTTTCTTTGATATAGTCTTATATAACTGGTTTACTGCTCTGAGCTTCCTGGGTACCTTACTGGTATTATACTATGAGTTGATGAGTTGCTTCAATACTTTCTTTGGTTTCTTTTAACAGTGGTTTTTATATATTATGTAGTGAGGATTTTTATCTTATTGTGGTTCATTCCTCTGATTTATTTAAATGTCATTCAATATTATTATAACATTTGTCGGTGTAATTAAACTTTATGATTTCACATGACTTAAAATGTAGTGGACTTTCTGTCACGCTACAGAATGCCCTTCTCCAGAAGTAATTTTTTCAGACTATACTTGCTTTGTCTGAAACAATTGCTTATGATAATTATTCAAAGTTTGTTATTATTTTGGACTTCCTTCCATTTTAAAATTTTCTTATTTATATCTGAGTTTATATCACTCTCACTTGATCTTCCTTGATAGTAATAGTCTTCTGAGTTTCATATTTATTATTTCATTTTTATATTTCTTCTTAGTATTTTCTCCTTGGGATATTTTCTCCCTATCGTTCCCTACTTTGTGAGCTGGTTCAGTTCAGAGAGGCACTGTACGCTACTTTCCTCTGCTGTCCAATACTTCACACATATTTGAGTACAGAGGCAAATCATCTCTGCTCAAAAAATATATTAATCCTGCTGGAATTATCATCAGACAGATTAAAAAAATTATTCAGAATAGTACACATTTGTTACTATTTAAAAAATATCTTTGGGATACTTCACTTATTACTTATTATACTTCTCAGAGATTTTAATATTTCTATCTCAGTTGTTCATCTGACTTATTATCTGGATGTTT
>CM068367.1:991579129-991681224 GCA_034769895.1 Magicicada septendecula | reverse complement strand
TGTCGATTCAGGAATCAGCCTGTCGACATTTGATACATGGTGTGACAGCCCCCACTTTCGTCTCATTTCACATAATTGCACTTTTTTGCCAATCGCACTGTTTAACGCGGATTTCACGTTGCTCAAATAGTGTCTCATTTAATGACTTACGAGGTGTGCAGTTATCATGATGCTCACACTCATTGATTGTCCGAATTACGTACAATTCGCACTGCACTCGTGTCCGATTTTTACATATTTTTAGAAGTTTCTACCTTCTCACTAACATTTATGGTTTTCTTAAAATTAATTATTTTCTTAATTTGTTGTTTACTTGAGGGGTGAGATTGCAACTTTCAGGATCAGACAGGCTTCACACACACACATTATTTACTTGTATACACACATGCAGTGGTAATCGCGTGATGTTTGCCTGTTGGTTCCTGCTTGAAAACCAGCTTCCAATCTCACACCTGCTCGTCTATTATATATTATTGAAATTAACTAAAATATTAAAATATATTATGTATGCGCATTACAGCCTTTGCTTGTATTGCCACATTATTCCTCTACTTGGAGAAAAAAAAAATTGTTTGATACATTTATTTATTAAAATATTTTTTTCTGTCATTAAACATCTTATACTTCTTATATTTCATATTACTTATATATATAAATATTTTTTTATTTGTATTTATACATTACTAACCATGATAATGAATATTAATTGTTCAAGTTCCCTTAGTTGGAGGGTACAAGTCTATTTTCTACCTCCCCTCGCTACGAGTTAATAACATTGCATAAGCGTTGCTGCTCCTTTCATTGTTCTCTTCAGCCGGTTCTACTGACCTATTTATTTTCTTACGTATAAAACCTTCTACATGAACTTGCATTCTCACACTGATAAACATTTTGCATCTTAACATATTATGCCATTCTTCAATCTGAACTTATCTTAATCATACATTATCTTAATTATACATTCCTACCTTCGTTCCTATTTCTTACAAGAACATTCTTTATCTTACTTAACCTTTCTTAAATAACTTATCTACTACATTAACTTTCATTACCTTTTATTACATTTCTTTAACAATACCTTTCTGATCGCTAATAATTTCCTTCATTCTTACCTTGAAATACACTTCCGTAACAGAATACTCTTTTAGCTTGTAGTGTGTCACATGATCGGTTTCAGTGGAACTTTCTTAGAAAACAACGATATTTTTCTCGAAGTCCTTAATCCTAAGTAGTCTCTGCCCTTTGACTTTTCACTCTCGCTTTCTTGTGTGCTTGTATCTCCATTAAGTTTGAAGTTTTCGCTTGATCAGCCGTTCTGACAATTATAGCAATTATTGCTCACCGTAATCATTCCTTCATATTTATAACATATCAATATATATATATATATATATATATATATATATATATATATATTGTAACAGGACCCTGTATGCCGGTCGTTACAAAAGAATAAAAATAAAATGGAAAATTCAATAATAATAGAATTTTCAAACAATAAAATAATTTTGTTTATGTTTATAGAGGTATGTATACAAGATAAATCTGTTTTTTAAAAGGTTCTGGTAAAATTTTAATAACAGGTAGGTATTTATTGACTGTCGAGCACTTCTTGAAGATTTGCACCAAGTCTGGAGTTAAATAGATTAACTCCAGGTAATAATCGATTGGTGACTTTTCTGACTGGTCCAATATCTTGTTCAAAATAGGATATATTCTTCTCACTTAATTCCCTCTGCCTTATAAATACCCTTAAATTACCCTGTGAAATAAATACAGATACAAAATAATGGAAATATAAAGATTTATTGACAATTTTAAATAAATAATCGATATTTTATCGATGGAGAGCAATTATCGACTCTGTCTCAGGAATTATCGATTGTGTCATACAGAACAAAATTTTATGTTATATTATATTGAAAGACAGGTTCTTTGAGCGATTAGGATTAATAGTCAGAGAAGGGTGACGAGAAAGTATAACATTAACAATTAAAGATATTAATACAATAATTACTATTCAATAGTATTTAAATAATTCCACTATGTAATGTAAATGAATGCTGTCAAACCATACGCAGACGATGACGTCACTGCGAAATCGTGAAGGCGGTCTCTGTAGAATTAAAAGATGGCCGCTACTATTTCTTGCGTAGTTACTGTGAACTCGGCATGTCCCAAAATCACGATAAAATTACCTTTGTGAATGTCTAAAATCTTCCCGCACTGGTGTAATATGTCTGTTAAGTTAGTTGGTGTATTCTGGTGAAGTGTTCCGTGTAAACTTGTGTTAATTTGGTTATTTTGTCTGTTTTCCCTTCTGGGGTTAAGTGTTTCAAGTTACGGTTAGGTTTGTAAAGTGAATCAGTTGAAATATAATGTTTTACTGTTTACTGTCACTCGTATAGTGAAGTTAGAGGTTTGTTTTCACTATTGTCGTGAATGTTTTTATAGTATTGGCTTCAAAAAGTGTCTAATTTGTCTAACTCTCGTTCACTGATTTCAATGGCTAAACGTTAGCATCATGTTCGACTCGATTTTAAGAACGTTTTTGTCACACACCTATTCAGCTTGATATTCAACAAAAGACTAATTAACTTGGTCATAAATCTTGCCCAGTTAATCCTTGGAAAAGTATTGTTAACATTTTTCGACTTCCATACACATTAGAAAATATTACATTATATATGGAATTTTTCTATTTTATTCCTTACTTTTATGAATTATTAACCTTATTATTGGTTTAATCATCTCATTCCCTTTAAATTGATGTATTATAGTCCATATCTGTAGACATTTTGTGGAAATTAACAAATTTTGTTCACACTTTGGAAATATAGGCTCAAAATTGGATTTCCGTCTTTATACAAAATTCCTTCCATTTTAAATATTATTAATACTATTATAATAAATTTTAATTAGTCATATTACTCTCCCTTTCCTTAAATACATATAAATTACACCTTTGAACTGGTTTTTTGTGTTAATTTGTAAATTTGACATTGCTCTTTAAAATTAATTAATTTATATATTTTGACAATTTTCAAAATGTTAAGGTATATTTCCTTATTGTCATTTTAATTCATAGGATCATTCCTAGTAGTGGTTAATTGTGTTATCTTATATAAATCTGGGTAGTTTACAGGATTTATAAGTGAATTATACTATTTTATATTGGTTCTCTGATTTCACCAAATGGCCTAGATTTTAGAATTTTATATTTCTTTCTTTCTCAAATAATTTAAACTTAATTCCTCCTCTGACTTTACATAATTACAATTATATCAAAATAACATGATTTATAACTTATTGTATTGTGTAGTAGTTAATTAACACTACATATTTAAAATAAATAATTATGAACATGGTTCAGCAATCTGCACAATTGAACACATTGCAGATATGGTTTGAACATATATCTTTCAACTATTTTTGAGCTAACATAGCATACCTTTTAGAACATTATTACTGGTATGTAGGTTATTATTTATCAAACATAATTCTTTTTAAAACACATAACATAAATCTTATTTTCTAATAAACCTTACAAATACATTTATTTAACACATTGATTTTAGGATTGTGAAATAACAGTCTATTTAAACATGTTACACTTATTCATACTATATTAGTACCAGTCCTTTCTGGTTCAAACCATTACTACTGTGATCCCCCACATCAGCAAATACCAACTCCCATACTTTATTTATTATCATTTTTTACAAATGTCTTGTAAATAAAGATTTACATTAAAATAATAAAATACTGGAAACCTTCCATTTTATTATTTTATTATGCTGTTTATTATTTAGATTTTAAAGTTGTGATATAGCATACTACTAAGTTATAGTATCACCAACTTTAAGTTTATTACTTTTTTTAAAAAACACTTACACAAATTCACTTTCACTGTTGGTTCTGATATTTTGAGTCTGATTATCTCAGACCAGACCTTTAGTAATCATGGACCGTTAAGACTAGTTTATTTCTTTATTACACAATAGCTTTAGCCGGTGCACTTCTTATAACGCTATACAGCACTTTAGTTTTCTCAATAATTACATTTTATAAGCTTTTGGGTATGTTATACTTTCTTTTGCATAGTTTTTGTGGGTTTGGGATTGATAGTAGTTTATATAATAATAGGTTTTACTACGGTGTTTCTTTCATACTATTTCTTCCTCTCCTCCTGTCTTCCTTCTTGTCCTTCTTCATATCTTCCTTCTGGTATTCATTCTTGTCCCTCTTCTAGTCTTCATTCTTGTCCCTTGTCTAGTCTTCACTCTTCTGTTCTTCCTTCCGTTCTTGGGTAAACCAAGGTACTTGGTGATATCACGACTGAGGTTTAGTTTGGAGTATTTAATTTATTCACTGAACTGACTTTATTCTTCTATACAGGTTTCAGGGTATTGTTTTCTTCCTGTTCACAAACTTTATTCTTTCCTCTTCTTGTTTTTTGGGGTATTTTGGTCTTCACCACCCTTTAATTGAGTCTCTTTTTCTTTGATATAGTCTTATATAACTGGTTTACTGCTCTGAGCTTCCTGGGTACCTTACTGGTATTATACTATGAGTTGATGAGTTGCTTCAATACTTTCTTTGGTTTCTTTTAACAGTGGTTTTTATATATTATGTAGTGAGGATTTTTATCTTATTGTGGTTCATTCCTCTGATTTATTTAAATGTCATTCAATATTATTATAACATTTGTCGGTGTAATTAAACTTTATGATTTCACATGACTTAAAATGTAGTGGACTTTCTGTCACGCTACAGAATGCCCTTCTCCAGAAGTAATTTTTTCAGACTATACTTGCTTTGTCTGAAACAATTGCTTATGATAATTATTCAAAGTTTGTTATTATTTTGGACTTCCTTCCATTTTAAAATTTTCTTATTTATATCTGAGTTTATATCACTCTCACTTGATCTTCCTTGATAGTAATAGTCTTCTGAGTTTCATATTTATTATTTCATTTTTATATTTCTTCTTAGTATTTTCTCCTTGGGATATTTTCTCCCTATCGTTCCCTACTTTGTGAGCTGGTTCAGTTCAGAGAGGCACTGTACGCTACTTTCCTCTGCTGTCCAATACTTCACACATATTTGAGTACAGAGGCAAATCATCTCTGCTCAAAAAATATATTAATCCTGCTGGAATTATCATCAGACAGATTAAAAAAATTATTCAGAATAGTACACATTTGTTACTATTTAAAAAATATCTTTGGGATACTTCACTTATTACTTATTATACTTCTCAGAGATTTTAATATTTCTATCTCAGTTGTTCATCTGACTTATTATCTGGATGTTTCTTTCATTTGATATTATGGTAGGAAGCTCTTCTATTATTACATTTTTTCAACTTTTCTTATCATATAAATCTTTTGGTTATAAATTCTTTATTACCTTCTGGTTTTTTCATTATAATCTGCATTATTTATAGTAGCACATCTTTGTGACATTTTTAGACTGTTTCATTGTTCTTAAAATTTCCACTTGTTCTATTTTCTAGAATTTGTATAACTGTCATTATCATAATTGTCCTTTAATTCATAAATCATTTTATATTAATTCATTTAATTACATAAATTTTTGACATTATTTTCACATTATTCCGGTCATTGTTATTATACTTGTGCATGATGGTTTTTTATTAATTTCATAATGAGGTCATAATTTCTCCTCATACCACTTCAAAGTTTCATTCTCTCATAATTCCAAAGAAGTTTTTGTACTTTATTATTCTTTTCAATCACTCCAATCGTATTAAAGAAATTTTTTCCTTTTTATTTCCTTCATCACCATTTTACGGAAAGGTTTTTACTCTTCAAATTGAACTTAGACATTGTCATATTGTTCAGAATTATTTGTTTTAATTCTAAATCTGTTTCCTTTCTTCATCCCATTATGATTCTTTGTTACCATGGTAATTATCTTCTATGCTTACCATAAATATGGTATGAAATCCCTTCAGTTTATCTCATCATAGTGTTTTATTCATAATTGGTTGGTAAGTTGTACTTATACTTGGTTTGGGAAACTTGATTTATTCATAATTCAAAATTCACTCTTCTTATGTTATTCTATAAAGTTTTCTCAAATAATTGTATGTAATTGGCTTACATTGTGTTTAGAATTTAGTGGTTTTTAAATTCTATCTTATATATTCTTCTAGCCATAAAAATTTCTAATAATTGTAGATAATATGTGCTTATATTTCTTTTTAGAATTTGGCTGTTTATTTCAAAATTCTTCTGGTATTATTGCCACATAGTTTTTCACAAACATCTGGTATGTAAGGTGGGCTTACATTTTTTTTTTATTTATTTTTTTTTTTTTTAGAATTTAGTGGATTTTAAATTCTAAATCTTCTTCTATTCTTGCCATAAAGTTTTTCACATTTTCCTGGTATGTAAGGTGAACTTACGTATGTTTAGAATTTTGTTGGTTTAAATTCTAATTCTTCTTCTATTCTTGCCATAAAGTTTTTCTTAAATAATTGGTATGTAAGGTGATCTTACATATGTTTTGAATTTTGTTGATTTAAATTCTATCTTATATCTTCTAAATGGTTTTCCTTTAATAAACTTTATGTAAGGTGGGCTTACATGTATTTTAGAATTTTGGAGGTTTTTAAATTCTATTTTATATATTACTGCCACATAGACTTTTCATAAATGATTGTAATAGTTTTCATAATTATATGGTAAACATATCATATTAGTTTCATAAATATTGTATGACTCTTTCCTTGTCTTTATTCAAACGTATTTCTTATTATTATTATTTCTTTATACCCAGGTGGATGCTTTTATTTATAGTGCATTGTTGCTCATAGTTCCTTTATAAGGTGCAGTTTCTTAATTAATTTATTTCTTAAATTCCCATTTTGGTTCTTTGTCCCTTCTTCTTCTCATTTTTCCTCAGTGGTAATTATTTTCATCTTCTTTGTGGTGGTTTTGCCGTTGTTGGTTATCATGACATCCATCCCTTTTACCACCTCATTATGTATCCGTATAGATCCTTATCAGATCCAAACTTTTGCTCCTACGCGCCGGATAGTACCTCGGTTGGTCCCGTTCTAGGCTCCTCCGCCTTTCTTCGTATCTTCGGTAACTGTTCCCTCTATGGTGGTTGAAACCTCGCTGTCTTCCATCTGTGGCCCGTATGAAGTTCACTCTTGGGTGAGGAAACCTATTATTACTAAAATTACTATTATTGGGACCCACACGATTAGCATTATTATGGTAAGGACTATTACCATAATTGGGGCTTCTCTGACTATTTACGTTACCAGGGTTGGGATTGCGGTTACCCTGATAACCATTAGAGGGTCGATTCGGGTTTTGCTGGTTTGAACCCGTATTATTATTGTCATTGTAATTGGTATTATTTATATTATTTCCATTATTATAATTGCTATTTCGCGGGTATGCCCGACCTCCTTGGTACCCAGTATTTATGTGGTTCGCACCCTGATTATTGTTCAGGTACGTCCTTGGTTCGGGCCCATCACTTCTTCTGCGACTCTGCCTGTAGTAATCTTCGTTTTCATAATTCTCCAGGAGTTCGGTCATTGCCTGGATGGTTTTTATCTGGCTGCCCCTCCTAGCGCGAATCACCTCCTCATCATAATGGTAAGACAGCTTGTTTATTAAGCATTCCTCCGGTATGGCTGGTTCTAAGTGCTTGGCCATACACACTTTGCCGAGGAAATACGCTGTCATTGAGCTGCCGACTTGTGGTTGGTAGCGGCCGTGGCAGATATTATCTCTGATGAGATTCTGCGTGGTCTCTGACCAGTACTTGGCTTTGAACATGCTTTTGAACTGTTCATAGTTATTGATGTCGCTCCGGTTTGCCATCCACCAATGGTCATTCACCTCCCGAAACGACTCATCAAGGATCTCTCTATTCTAGACCCATCGGTTCCCTCGGTGTTTCTCGATGTACTCCTCTATTCGTGCCAAGAACTCCATTGGCTTCCGTTTGTATTGTCGGAAATTCAGCCATTCTCGGTTCTCTGACATGGGGAAACTGTGATATCCCGATGGTCTGTTTCTGATTGACTCTATCTCCTCCTGGCTCTGACGCATCTGTCCGGTTATGTTTACCATGGCGGCTTCCACGCCGTCGCATCTTTCTGTTACTTGGGTTCTTACTTTATTTACTTCCTCCAGAGCAAATTTCTTGGTCTCCTCTATTTTTGTTTTCTGCTGTTCTTGGACCTGAGTAATTTCCTTTGTTATTACTTCACGGACTTCCAGCACTTCGTTTTCTGTTAGCCGACATCTTTCGTCTACTTCTCGGATCTGCTGGTTAACAACCACGACTTCCTGTTCTAATTTCTTTACAATGGATTTCTTCGTCTCAGTTATCTTTTTGTTTATCTCCTCTTTGGCTAACTCAATCCTCTCGTCTAACTTATTCATGTTCTCTTGGTTAACTTCCCTTAGTTCTTCTCTTAACCTTTGATTATTCTCGTCCATTTTCTCCTCCATTTTCTGATTATTTTCCTCCAACCTTTCCCTCAGTTGCTGATTGTCGCTTTCCATTTTCCTACTTGTTTCCTCCATTTTCTCTTCCATCTTCTTACTCAAATTTTTACTGGTTTCTTCGATCCTCTTATTGGTATTTTCTATCTTACGGCCCAATTCTTCCTTCGTGGATCGGTTATCTTCCTTCAGATCCTCTAGTTTTTCATTTAATGAATGGTTATCTTCCTTCAGATCCTCTAGTTTTTCATTTAATGAATGGTTATCTTCCTTCCTTTCCTTACTACTTTCGTCCATCTTCTTGTTTAAATTCTCCTCCATCTTCTTGTTATCTTCCGTAGTGGAATCCATTTTCTTAGTTACTCCTTCTATTTTGGATTTGATTTCCTCCTTTAAATCTTTACTCATTCCATCCATTTGCTGACTCATTTTTAGGAACATTTCCATCATCTTATCCATTTTGCTTTCTTCACTGGTCATAGATTTTTCTACTTCCTTTTCTGGGGCGTTGGCTTCCCCTGTTTGCGTTGTTACTTCGGGTTGTTCCTGTGGTGGTGTGGGTTGTTTCGATTCCATTTGGGTTAGTAACACTTCCGGATCCTCCACGGGTGTTGCCTCCTTTTCCCCCATGTCAACCTCTTTCTCGGCCTCTGCCGCCCTCTTTTTCGATGTAGCTCATCTCTGCATCTTTCTCTGTCTCTATTATTTAATCGCTGCCAAGCTTAGATTATTAAGCCCTCTAAGTTGGACGCCACTTTGTAACAGGACCCTGTATGCCGGTCGTTACAAAAGAATAAAAATAAAATGGAAAATTCAATAATAATAGAATTTTCAAACAATAAAATAATTTTGTTTATGTTTATAGAGGTATGTATACAAGATAAATCTGTTTTTTAAAAGGTTCTGGTAAAATTTTAATAACAGGTAGGTATTTATTGACTGTCGAGCACTTCTTGAAGATTTGCACCAAGTCTGGAGTTAAATAGATTAACTCCAGGTAATAATCGATTGGTGACTTTTCTGACTGGTCCAATATCTTGTTCAAAATAGGATATATTCTTCTCACTTAATTCCCTCTGCCTTATAAATACCCTTAAATTACCCTGTGAAATAAATACAGATACAAAATAATGGAAATATAAAGATTTATTGACAATTTTAAATAAATAATCGATATTTTATCGATGGAGAGCAATTATCGACTCTGTCTCAGGAATTATCGATTGTGTCATACAGAACAAAATTTTATGTTATATTATATTGAAAGACAGGTTCTTTGAGCGATTAGGATTAATAGTCAGAGAAGGGTGACGAGAAAGTATAACATTAACAATTAAAGATATTAATACAATAATTACTATTCAATAGTATTTAAATAATTCCACTATGTAATGTAAATGAATGCTGTCAAACCATACGCAGACGATGACGTCACTGCGAAATCGTGAAGGCGGTCTCTGTAGAATTAAAAGATGGCCGCTACTATTTCTTGCGTAGTTACTGTGAACTCGGCATGTCCCAAAATCACGATAAAATTACCTTTGTGAATGTCTAAAATCTTCCCGCACTGGTGTAATATGTCTGTTAAGTTAGTTGGTGTATTCTGGTGAAGTGTTCCGTGTAAACTTGTGTTAATTTGGTTATTTTGTCTGTTTTCCCTTCTGGGGTTAAGTGTTTCAAGTTACGGTTAGGTTTGTAAAGTGAATCAGTTGAAATATAATGTTTTACTGTTTACTGTCACTCGTATAGTGAAGTTAGAGGTTTGTTTTCACTATTGTCGTGAATGTTTTTATAGTATTGGCTTCAAAAAGTGTCTAATTTGTCTAACTCTCGTTCACTGATTTCAATGGCTAAACGTTAGCATCATGTTCGACTCGATTTTAAGAACGTTTTTGTCACACACCTATTCAGCTTGATATTCAACAAAAGACTAATTAACTTGGTCATAAATCTTGCCCAGTTAATCCTTGGAAAAGTATTGTTAACATTTTTCGACTTCCATACACATTAGAAAATATTACATTATATATGGAATTTTTCTATTTTATTCCTTACTTTTATGAATTATTAACCTTATTATTGGTTTAATCATCTCATTCCCTTTAAATTGATGTATTATAGTCCATATCTGTAGACATTTTGTGGAAATTAACAAATTTTGTTCACACTTTGGAAATATAGGCTCAAAATTGGATTTCCGTCTTTATACAAAATTCCTTCCATTTTAAATATTATTAATACTATTATAATAAATTTTAATTAGTCATATTACTCTCCCTTTCCTTAAATACATATAAATTACACCTTTGAACTGGTTTTTTGTGTTAATTTGTAAATTTGACATTGCTCTTTAAAATTAATTAATTTATATATTTTGACAATTTTCAAAATGTTAAGGTATATTTCCTTATTGTCATTTTAATTCATAGGATCATTCCTAGTAGTGGTTAATTGTGTTATCTTATATAAATCTGGGTAGTTTACAGGATTTATAAGTGAATTATACTATTTTATATTGGTTCTCTGATTTCACCAAATGGCCTAGATTTTAGAATTTTATATTTCTTTCTTTCTCAAATAATTTAAACTTAATTCCTCCTCTGACTTTACATAATTACAATTATATCAAAATAACATGATTTATAACTTATTGTATTGTGTAGTAGTTAATTAACACTACATATTTAAAATAAATAATTATGAACATGGTTCAGCAATCTGCACAATTGAACACATTGCAGATATGGTTTGAACATATATCTTTCAACTATTTTTGAGCTAACATAGCATACCTTTTAGAACATTATTACTGGTATGTAGGTTATTATTTATCAAACATAATTCTTTTTAAAACACATAACATAAATCTTATTTTCTAATAAACCTTACAAATACATTTATTTAACACATTGATTTTAGGATTGTGAAATAACAGTCTATTTAAACATGTTACACTTATTCATACTATATTAGTACCAGTCCTTTCTGGTTCAAACCATTACTACTGTGATCCCCCACATCAGCAAATACCAACTCCCATACTTTATTTATTATCATTTTTTACAAATGTCTTGTAAATAAAGATTTACATTAAAATAATAAAATACTGGAAACCTTCCATTTTATTATTTTATTATGCTGTTTATTATTTAGATTTTAAAGTTGTGATATAGCATACTACTAAGTTATAGTATCACCAACTTTAAGTTTATTACTTTTTTTAAAAAACACTTACACAAATTCACTTTCACTGTTGGTTCTGATATTTTGAGTCTGATTATCTCAGACCAGACCTTTAGTAATCATGGACCGTTAAGACTAGTTTATTTCTTTATTACACAATAGCTTTAGCCGGTGCACTTCTTATAACGCTATACAGCACTTTAGTTTTCTCAATAATTACATTTTATAAGCTTTTGGGTATGTTATACTTTCTTTTGCATAGTTTTTGTGGGTTTGGGATTGATAGTAGTTTATATAATAATAGGTTTTACTACGGTGTTTCTTTCATACTATTTCTTCCTCTCCTCCTGTCTTCCTTCTTGTCCTTCTTCATATCTTCCTTCTGGTATTCATTCTTGTCCCTCTTCTAGTCTTCATTCTTGTCCCTTGTCTAGTCTTCACTCTTCTGTTCTTCCTTCCGTTCTTGGGTAAACCAAGGTACTTGGTGATATCACGACTGAGGTTTAGTTTGGAGTATTTAATTTATTCACTGAACTGACTTTATTCTTCTATACAGGTTTCAGGGTATTGTTTTCTTCCTGTTCACAAACTTTATTCTTTCCTCTTCTTGTTTTTTGGGGTATTTTGGTCTTCACCACCCTTTAATTGAGTCTCTTTTTCTTTGATATAGTCTTATATAACTGGTTTACTGCTCTGAGCTTCCTGGGTACCTTACTGGTATTATACTATGAGTTGATGAGTTGCTTCAATACTTTCTTTGGTTTCTTTTAACAGTGGTTTTTATATATTATGTAGTGAGGATTTTTATCTTATTGTGGTTCATTCCTCTGATTTATTTAAATGTCATTCAATATTATTATAACATTTGTCGGTGTAATTAAACTTTATGATTTCACATGACTTAAAATGTAGTGGACTTTCTGTCACGCTACAGAATGCCCTTCTCCAGAAGTAATTTTTTCAGACTATACTTGCTTTGTCTGAAACAATTGCTTATGATAATTATTCAAAGTTTGTTATTATTTTGGACTTCCTTCCATTTTAAAATTTTCTTATTTATATCTGAGTTTATATCACTCTCACTTGATCTTCCTTGATAGTAATAGTCTTCTGAGTTTCATATTTATTATTTCATTTTTATATTTCTTCTTAGTATTTTCTCCTTGGGATATTTTCTCCCTATCGTTCCCTACTTTGTGAGCTGGTTCAGTTCAGAGAGGCACTGTACGCTACTTTCCTCTGCTGTCCAATACTTCACACATATTTGAGTACAGAGGCAAATCATCTCTGCTCAAAAAATATATTAATCCTGCTGGAATTATCATCAGACAGATTAAAAAAATTATTCAGAATAGTACACATTTGTTACTATTTAAAAAATATCTTTGGGATACTTCACTTATTACTTATTATACTTCTCAGAGATTTTAATATTTCTATCTCAGTTGTTCATCTGACTTATTATCTGGATGTTTCTTTCATTTGATATTATGGTAGGAAGCTCTTCTATTATTACATTTTTTCAACTTTTCTTATCATATAAATCTTTTGGTTATAAATTCTTTATTACCTTCTGGTTTTTTCATTATAATCTGCATTATTTATAGTAGCACATCTTTGTGACATTTTTAGACTGTTTCATTGTTCTTAAAATTTCCACTTGTTCTATTTTCTAGAATTTGTATAACTGTCATTATCATAATTGTCCTTTAATTCATAAATCATTTTATATTAATTCATTTAATTACATAAATTTTTGACATTATTTTCACATTATTCCGGTCATTGTTATTATACTTGTGCATGATGGTTTTTTATTAATTTCATAATGAGGTCATAATTTCTCCTCATACCACTTCAAAGTTTCATTCTCTCATAATTCCAAAGAAGTTTTTGTACTTTATTATTCTTTTCAATCACTCCAATCGTATTAAAGAAATTTTTTCCTTTTTATTTCCTTCATCACCATTTTACGGAAAGGTTTTTACTCTTCAAATTGAACTTAGACATTGTCATATTGTTCAGAATTATTTGTTTTAATTCTAAATCTGTTTCCTTTCTTCATCCCATTATGATTCTTTGTTACCATGGTAATTATCTTCTATGCTTACCATAAATATGGTATGAAATCCCTTCAGTTTATCTCATCATAGTGTTTTATTCATAATTGGTTGGTAAGTTGTACTTATACTTGGTTTGGGAAACTTGATTTATTCATAATTCAAAATTCACTCTTCTTATGTTATTCTATAAAGTTTTCTCAAATAATTGTATGTAATTGGCTTACATTGTGTTTAGAATTTAGTGGTTTTTAAATTCTATCTTATATATTCTTCTAGCCATAAAAATTTCTAATAATTGTAGATAATATGTGCTTATATTTCTTTTTAGAATTTGGCTGTTTATTTCAAAATTCTTCTGGTATTATTGCCACATAGTTTTTCACAAACATCTGGTATGTAAGGTGGGCTTACATTTTTTTTTTATTTATTTTTTTTTTTTTTAGAATTTAGTGGATTTTAAATTCTAAATCTTCTTCTATTCTTGCCATAAAGTTTTTCACATTTTCCTGGTATGTAAGGTGAACTTACGTATGTTTAGAATTTTGTTGGTTTAAATTCTAATTCTTCTTCTATTCTTGCCATAAAGTTTTTCTTAAATAATTGGTATGTAAGGTGATCTTACATATGTTTTGAATTTTGTTGATTTAAATTCTATCTTATATCTTCTAAATGGTTTTCCTTTAATAAACTTTATGTAAGGTGGGCTTACATGTATTTTAGAATTTTGGAGGTTTTTAAATTCTATTTTATATATTACTGCCACATAGACTTTTCATAAATGATTGTAATAGTTTTCATAATTATATGGTAAACATATCATATTAGTTTCATAAATATTGTATGACTCTTTCCTTGTCTTTATTCAAACGTATTTCTTATTATTATTATTTCTTTATACCCAGGTGGATGCTTTTATTTATAGTGCATTGTTGCTCATAGTTCCTTTATAAGGTGCAGTTTCTTAATTAATTTATTTCTTAAATTCCCATTTTGGTTCTTTGTCCCTTCTTCTTCTCATTTTTCCTCAGTGGTAATTATTTTCATCTTCTTTGTGGTGGTTTTGCCGTTGTTGGTTATCATGACATCCATCCCTTTTACCACCTCATTATGTATCCGTATAGATCCTTATCAGATCCAAACTTTTGCTCCTACGCGCCGGATAGTACCTCGGTTGGTCCCGTTCTAGGCTCCTCCGCCTTTCTTCGTATCTTCGGTAACTGTTCCCTCTATGGTGGTTGAAACCTCGCTGTCTTCCATCTGTGGCCCGTATGAAGTTCACTCTTGGGTGAGGAAACCTATTATTACTAAAATTACTATTATTGGGACCCACACGATTAGCATTATTATGGTAAGGACTATTACCATAATTGGGGCTTCTCTGACTATTTACGTTACCAGGGTTGGGATTGCGGTTACCCTGATAACCATTAGAGGGTCGATTCGGGTTTTGCTGGTTTGAACCCGTATTATTATTGTCATTGTAATTGGTATTATTTATATTATTTCCATTATTATAATTGCTATTTCGCGGGTATGCCCGACCTCCTTGGTACCCAGTATTTATGTGGTTCGCACCCTGATTATTGTTCAGGTACGTCCTTGGTTCGGGCCCATCACTTCTTCTGCGACTCTGCCTGTAGTAATCTTCGTTTTCATAATTCTCCAGGAGTTCGGTCATTGCCTGGATGGTTTTTATCTGGCTGCCCCTCCTAGCGCGAATCACCTCCTCATCATAATGGTAAGACAGCTTGTTTATTAAGCATTCCTCCGGTATGGCTGGTTCTAAGTGCTTGGCCATACACACTTTGCCGAGGAAATACGCTGTCATTGAGCTGCCGACTTGTGGTTGGTAGCGGCCGTGGCAGATATTATCTCTGATGAGATTCTGCGTGGTCTCTGACCAGTACTTGGCTTTGAACATGCTTTTGAACTGTTCATAGTTATTGATGTCGCTCCGGTTTGCCATCCACCAATGGTCATTCACCTCCCGAAACGACTCATCAAGGATCTCTCTATTCTAGACCCATCGGTTCCCTCGGTGTTTCTCGATGTACTCCTCTATTCGTGCCAAGAACTCCATTGGCTTCCGTTTGTATTGTCGGAAATTCAGCCATTCTCGGTTCTCTGACATGGGGAAACTGTGATATCCCGATGGTCTGTTTCTGATTGACTCTATCTCCTCCTGGCTCTGACGCATCTGTCCGGTTATGTTTACCATGGCGGCTTCCACGCCGTCGCATCTTTCTGTTACTTGGGTTCTTACTTTATTTACTTCCTCCAGAGCAAATTTCTTGGTCTCCTCTATTTTTGTTTTCTGCTGTTCTTGGACCTGAGTAATTTCCTTTGTTATTACTTCACGGACTTCCAGCACTTCGTTTTCTGTTAGCCGACATCTTTCGTCTACTTCTCGGATCTGCTGGTTAACAACCACGACTTCCTGTTCTAATTTCTTTACAATGGATTTCTTCGTCTCAGTTATCTTTTTGTTTATCTCCTCTTTGGCTAACTCAATCCTCTCGTCTAACTTATTCATGTTCTCTTGGTTAACTTCCCTTAGTTCTTCTCTTAACCTTTGATTATTCTCGTCCATTTTCTCCTCCATTTTCTGATTATTTTCCTCCAACCTTTCCCTCAGTTGCTGATTGTCGCTTTCCATTTTCCTACTTGTTTCCTCCATTTTCTCTTCCATCTTCTTACTCAAATTTTTACTGGTTTCTTCGATCCTCTTATTGGTATTTTCTATCTTACGGCCCAATTCTTCCTTCGTGGATCGGTTATCTTCCTTCAGATCCTCTAGTTTTTCATTTAATGAATGGTTATCTTCCTTCAGATCCTCTAGTTTTTCATTTAATGAATGGTTATCTTCCTTCCTTTCCTTACTACTTTCGTCCATCTTCTTGTTTAAATTCTCCTCCATCTTCTTGTTATCTTCCGTAGTGGAATCCATTTTCTTAGTTACTCCTTCTATTTTGGATTTGATTTCCTCCTTTAAATCTTTACTCATTCCATCCATTTGCTGACTCATTTTTAGGAACATTTCCATCATCTTATCCATTTTGCTTTCTTCACTGGTCATAGATTTTTCTACTTCCTTTTCTGGGGCGTTGGCTTCCCCTGTTTGCGTTGTTACTTCGGGTTGTTCCTGTGGTGGTGTGGGTTGTTTCGATTCCATTTGGGTTAGTAACACTTCCGGATCCTCCACGGGTGTTGCCTCCTTTTCCCCCATGTCAACCTCTTTCTCGGCCTCTGCCGCCCTCTTTTTCGATGTAGCTCATCTCTGCATCTTTCTCTGTCTCTATTATTTAATCGCTGCCAAGCTTAGATTATTAAGCCCTCTAAGTTGGACGCCACTTTGTAACAGGACCCTGTATGCCGGTCGTTACAAAAGAATAAAAATAAAATGGAAAATTCAATAATAATAGAATTTTCAAACAATAAAATAATTTTGTTTATGTTTATAGAGGTATGTATACAAGATAAATCTGTTTTTTAAAAGGTTCTGGTAAAATTTTAATAACAGGTAGGTATTTATTGACTGTCGAGCACTTCTTGAAGATTTGCACCAAGTCTGGAGTTAAATAGATTAACTCCAGGTAATAATCGATTGGTGACTTTTCTGACTGGTCCAATATCTTGTTCAAAATAGGATATATTCTTCTCACTTAATTCCCTCTGCCTTATAAATACCCTTAAATTACCCTGTGAAATAAATACAGATACAAAATAATGGAAATATAAAGATTTATTGACAATTTTAAATAAATAATCGATATTTTATCGATGGAGAGCAATTATCGACTCTGTCTCAGGAATTATCGATTGTGTCATACAGAACAAAATTTTATGTTATATTATATTGAAAGACAGGTTCTTTGAGCGATTAGGATTAATAGTCAGAGAAGGGTGACGAGAAAGTATAACATTAACAATTAAAGATATTAATACAATAATTACTATTCAATAGTATTTAAATAATTCCACTATGTAATGTAAATGAATGCTGTCAAACCATACGCAGACGATGACGTCACTGCGAAATCGTGAAGGCGGTCTCTGTAGAATTAAAAGATGGCCGCTACTATTTCTTGCGTAGTTACTGTGAACTCGGCATGTCCCAAAATCACGATAAAATTACCTTTGTGAATGTCTAAAATCTTCCCGCACTGGTGTAATATGTCTGTTAAGTTAGTTGGTGTATTCTGGTGAAGTGTTCCGTGTAAACTTGTGTTAATTTGGTTATTTTGTCTGTTTTCCCTTCTGGGGTTAAGTGTTTCAAGTTACGGTTAGGTTTGTAAAGTGAATCAGTTGAAATATAATGTTTTACTGTTTACTGTCACTCGTATAGTGAAGTTAGAGGTTTGTTTTCACTATTGTCGTGAATGTTTTTATAGTATTGGCTTCAAAAAGTGTCTAATTTGTCTAACTCTCGTTCACTGATTTCAATGGCTAAACGTTAGCATCATGTTCGACTCGATTTTAAGAACGTTTTTGTCACACACCTATTCAGCTTGATATTCAACAAAAGACTAATTAACTTGGTCATAAATCTTGCCCAGTTAATCCTTGGAAAAGTATTGTTAACATTTTTCGACTTCCATACACATTAGAAAATATTACATTATATATGGAATTTTTCTATTTTATTCCTTACTTTTATGAATTATTAACCTTATTATTGGTTTAATCATCTCATTCCCTTTAAATTGATGTATTATAGTCCATATCTGTAGACATTTTGTGGAAATTAACAAATTTTGTTCACACTTTGGAAATATAGGCTCAAAATTGGATTTCCGTCTTTATACAAAATTCCTTCCATTTTAAATATTATTAATACTATTATAATAAATTTTAATTAGTCATATTACTCTCCCTTTCCTTAAATACATATAAATTACACCTTTGAACTGGTTTTTTGTGTTAATTTGTAAATTTGACATTGCTCTTTAAAATTAATTAATTTATATATTTTGACAATTTTCAAAATGTTAAGGTATATTTCCTTATTGTCATTTTAATTCATAGGATCATTCCTAGTAGTGGTTAATTGTGTTATCTTATATAAATCTGGGTAGTTTACAGGATTTATAAGTGAATTATACTATTTTATATTGGTTCTCTGATTTCACCAAATGGCCTAGATTTTAGAATTTTATATTTCTTTCTTTCTCAAATAATTTAAACTTAATTCCTCCTCTGACTTTACATAATTACAATTATATCAAAATAACATGATTTATAACTTATTGTATTGTGTAGTAGTTAATTAACACTACATATTTAAAATAAATAATTATGAACATGGTTCAGCAATCTGCACAATTGAACACATTGCAGATATGGTTTGAACATATATCTTTCAACTATTTTTGAGCTAACATAGCATACCTTTTAGAACATTATTACTGGTATGTAGGTTATTATTTATCAAACATAATTCTTTTTAAAACACATAACATAAATCTTATTTTCTAATAAACCTTACAAATACATTTATTTAACACATTGATTTTAGGATTGTGAAATAACAGTCTATTTAAACATGTTACACTTATTCATACTATATTAGTACCAGTCCTTTCTGGTTCAAACCATTACTACTGTGATCCCCCACATCAGCAAATACCAACTCCCATACTTTATTTATTATCATTTTTTACAAATGTCTTGTAAATAAAGATTTACATTAAAATAATAAAATACTGGAAACCTTCCATTTTATTATTTTACTATGCTGTTTATTATTTAGATTTTAAAGTTGTGATATAGCATACTACTAAGTTATAGTATCACCAACTTTAAGTTTATTGCTTTTTTTAAAAAACACTTACACAAATTCACTTTCACTGTTGGTTCTGATATTTTGAGTCTGATTATCTCAGACCAGACCTTTAGTAATCATGGACCGTTAAGACTAGTTTATTTCTTTATTACACAATAGCTTTAGCCGGTGCACTTCTTATAACGCTATACAGCACTTTAGTTTTCTCAATAATTACATTTTATAAGCTTTTGGGTATGTTATACTTTCTTTTGCATAGTTTTTGTGGGTTTGGGATTGATAGTAGTTTATATAATAATAGGTTTTACTACGGTGTTTCTTTCATACTATTTCTTCCTCTCCTCCTGTCTTCCTTCTTGTCCTTCTTCATATCTTCCTTCTGGTATTCATTCTTGTCCCTCTTCTAGTCTTCATTCTTGTCCCTCGTCTAGTCTTCACTCTTCTGTTCTTCCTTCCGTTCTTGGGTAAACCAAGGTACTTGGTGATATCACGACTGAGGTTTAGTTTGGAGTATTTAATTTATTCACTGAACTGACTTTATTCTTCTATACAGGTTTCAGGGTATTGTTTTCTTCCTGTTCACAAACTTTATTCTTTCCTCTTCTTGTTTTTTGGGGTATTTTGGTCTTCACCACCCTTTAATTGAGTCTCTTTTTCTTTGATATAGTCTTATATAACTGGTTTACTGCTCTGAGCTTCCTGGGTACCTTACTGGTATTATACTATGAGTTGATGAGTTGCTTCAATACTTTCTTTGGTTTCTTTTAACAGTGGTTTTTATATATTATGTAGTGAGGATTTTTATCTTATTGTGGTTCATTCCTCTGATTTATTTAAATGTCATTCAATATTATTATAACATTTGTCGGTGTAATTAAACTTTATGATTTCACATGACTTAAAATGTAGTGGACTTTCTGTCACGCTACAGAATGCCCTTCTCCAGAAGTATTTTTTTCAGACTATACTTGCTTTGTCTGAAACAATTGCTTATGATAATTATTCAAAGTTTGTTATTATTTTGGACTTCCTTCCATTTTAAAATTTTCTTATTTATATCTGAGTTTATATCACTCTCACTTGATCTTCCTTGATAGTAATAGTCTTCTGAGTTTCATATTTATTATTTCATTTTTATATTTCTTCTTAGTATTTTCTCCTTGGGATATTTTCTCCCTATCGTTCCCTACTTTGTGAGCTGGTTCAGTTCAGAGAGGCACTGTACGCTACTTTCCTCTGCTGTCCAATACTTCACACATATTTGAGTACAGAGGCAAATCATCTCTGCTCAAAAAATATATTAATCCTGCTGGAATTATCATCAGACAGATTAAAAAAATTATTCAGAATAGTACACATTTGTTACTATTTAAAAAATATCTTTGGGATACTTCACTTATTACTTATTATACTTCTCAGAGATTTTAATATTTCTATCTCAGTTGTTCATCTGACTTATTATCTGGATGTTTCTTTCATTTGATATTATGGTAGGAAGCTCTTCTATTATTACATTTTTTCAACTTTTCTTATCATATAAATCTTTTGGTTATAAATTCTTTATTACCTTCTGGTTTTTTCATTATAATCTGCATTATTTATAGTAGCACATCTTTGTGACATTTTTAGACTGTTTCATTGTTCTTAAAATTTCCACTTGTTCTATTTTCTAGAATTTGTATAACTGTCATTATCATAATTGTCCTTTAATTCATAAATCATTTTATATTAATTCATTTAATTACATAAATTTTTGACATTATTTTCACATTATTCCGGTCATTGTTATTATACTTGTGCATGATGGTTTTTTATTAATTTCATAATGAGGTCATAATTTCTCCTCATACCACTTCAAAGTTTCATTCTCTCATAATTCCAAAGAAGTTTTTGTACTTTATTATTCTTTTCAATCACTCCAATCGTATTAAAGAAATTTTTTCCTTTTTATTTCCTTCATCACCATTTTACGGAAAGGTTTTTACTCTTCAAATTGAACTTAGACATTGTCATATTGTTCAGAATTATTTGTTTTAATTCTAAATCTGTTTCCTTTCTTCATCCCATTATGATTCTTTGTTACCATGGTAATTATCTTCTATGCTTACCATAAATATGGTATGAAATCCCTTCAGTTTATCTCATCATAGTGTTTTATTCATAATTGGTTGGTAAGTTGTACTTATACTTGGTTTGGGAAACTTGATTTATTCATAATTCAAAATTCACTCTTCTTATGTTATTCTATAAAGTTTTCTCAAATAATTGTATGTAATTGGCTTACATTGTGTTTAGAATTTAGTGGTTTTTAAATTCTATCTTATATATTCTTCTAGCCATAAAAATTTCTAATAATTGTAGATAATATGTGCTTATATTTCTTTTTAGAATTTGGCTGTTTATTTCAAAATTCTTCTGGTATTATTGCCACATAGTTTTTCACAAACATCTGGTATGTAAGGTGGGCTTACATTTTTTTTTATTTATTTTTTTTTTTTTTAGAATTTAGTGGATTTTAAATTCTAAATCTTCTTCTATTCTTGCCATAAAGTTTTTCACATTTTCCTGGTATGTAAGGTGAACTTACGTATGTTTAGAATTTTGTTGGTTTAAATTCTAATTCTTCTTCTATTCTTGCCATAAAGTTTTTCTTAAATAATTGGTATGTAAGGTGATCTTACATATGTTTTGAATTTTGTTGATTTAAATTCTATCTTATATCTTCTAAATGGTTTTCCTTTAATAAACTTTATGTAAGGTGGGCTTACATGTATTTTAGAATTTTGGAGGTTTTTAAATTCTATTTTATATATTACTGCCACATAGACTTTTCATAAATGATTGTAATAGTTTTCATAATTATATGGTAAACATATATTAGTTTCATAAATATTGTATGACTCTTTCCTTGTCTTTATTCAAACGTATTTCTTATTATTATTATTTCTTTATACCCAGGTGGATGCTTTTATTTATAGTGCATTGTTGCTCATAGTTCCTTTATAAGGTGCAGTTTCTTAATTAATTTATTTCTTAAATTCCCATTTTGGTTCTTTGTCCCTTCTTCTTCTCATTTTTCCTCAGTGGTAATTATTTTCATCTTCTTTGTGGTGGTTTTGCCGTTGTTGGTTATCATGACATCCATCCCTTTTACCACCTCATTATGTATCCGTATAGATCCTTATCAGATCCAAACTTTTGCTCCTACGCGCCGGATAGTACCTCGGTTGGTCCCGTTCTAGGCTCCTCCGCCTTTCTTCGTATCTTCGGTAACTGTTCCCTCTATGGTGGTTGAAACCTCGCTGTCTTCCATCTGTGGCCCGTATGAAGTTCACTCTTGGGTGAGGAAACCTATTATTACTAAAATTACTATTATTGGGACCCACACGATTAGCATTATTATGGTAAGGACTATTACCATAATTGGGGCTTCTCTGACTATTTACGTTACCAGGGTTGGGATTGCGGTTACCCTGATAACCATTAGAGGGTCGATTCGGGTTTTGCTGGTTTGAACCCGTATTATTATTGTCATTGTAATTGGTATTATTTATATTATTTCCATTATTATAATTGCTATTTCGCGGGTATGCCCGACCTCCTTGGTACCCAGTATTTATGTGGTTCGCACCCTGATTATTGTTCAGGTACGTCCTTGGTTCGGGCCCATCACTTCTTCTGCGACTCTGCCTGTAGTAATCTTCGTTTTCATAATTCTCCAGGAGTTCGGTCATTGCCTGGATGGTTTTTATCTGGCTGCCCCTCCTAGCGCGAATCACCTCCTCATCATAATGGTAAGACAGCTTGTTTATTAAGCATTCCTCCGGTATGGCTGGTTCTAAGTGCTTGGCCATACACACTTTGCCGAGGAAATACGCTGTCATTGAGCTGCCGACTTGTGGTTGGTAGCGGCCGTGGCAGATATTATCTCTGATGAGATTCTGCGTGGTCTCTGACCAGTACTTGGCTTTGAACATGCTTTTGAACTGTTCATAGTTATTGATGTCGCTCCGGTTTGCCATCCACCAATGGTCATTCACCTCCCGAAACGACTCATCAAGGATCTCTCTATTCTAGACCCATCGGTTCCCTCGGTGTTTCTCGATGTACTCCTCTATTCGTGCCAAGAACTCCATTGGCTTCCGTTTGTATTGTCGGAAATTCAGCCATTCTCGGTTCTCTGACATGGGGAAACTGTGATATCCCGATGGTCTGTTTCTGATTGACTCTATCTCCTCCTGGCTCTGACGCATCTGTCCGGTTATGTTTACCATGGCGGCTTCCACGCCGTCGCATCTTTCTGTTACTTGGGTTCTTACTTTATTTACTTCCTCCAGAGCAAATTTCTTGGTCTCCTCTATTTTTGTTTTCTGCTGTTCTTGGACCTGAGTAATTTCCTTTGTTATTACTTCACGGACTTCCAGCACTTCGTTTTCTGTTAGCCGACATCTTTCGTCTACTTCTCGGATCTGCTGGTTAACAACCACGACTTCCTGTTCTAATTTCTTTACAATGGATTTCTTCGTCTCAGTTATCTTTTTGTTCATCTCCTCTTTGGCTAACTCAATCCTCTCGTCTAACTTATTCATGTTCTCTTGGTTAACTTCCCTTAGCTCTTCTCTTAACCTTTGATTATTCTCGTCCATTTTCTCCTCCATTTTCTGATTATTTTCCTCCAACCTTTCCCTCAGTTGCTGATTGTCGCTTTCCATTTTCCTACTTGTTTCCTCCATTTTCTCTTCCATCTTCTTACTCAAATTTTTACTGGTTTCTTCGATCCTCTTATTGGTATTTTCTATCTTACGGCCCAATTCTTCCTTTGTGGATCGGTTATCTTCCTTCAGATCCTCTAGTTTTTCATTTAATGAATGGTTATCTTCCTTCCTTTCCTTACTACTTTCGTCCATCTTCTTGTTTAAATTCTCCTCCATCTTCTTGTTATCTTCCGTAGTGGAATCCATTTTCTTAGTTACTCCTTCTATTTTGGATTTGATTTCCTCCTTTAAATCTTTACTCATTCCATCCATTTGCTGACTCATTTTTAGGAACATTTCCATCATCTTATCCATTTTGCTTTCTTCACTGGTCATAGATTTTTCTACTTCCTTTTCTGGGGCGTTGGCTTCCCCTGTTTGCGTTGTTACTTCGGGTTGTTCCTGTGGTGGTGTGGGTTGTTTCGATTCCATTTGGGTTAGTAACACTTCCGGATCCTCCACGGGTGTTGCCTCCTTTTCCCCCATGTCAACCTCTTTCTCGGCCTCTGCCGCCCTCTTTTTCGATGTAGCTCGTCTCTGCATCTTTCTCTGTCTCTATTATTTAATCGCTGCCAAGCTTAGATTATTAAGCCCTCTAAGTTGGACGCCACTTTGTAACAGGACCCTGTATGCCGGTCGTTACAAAAGAATAAAAATAAAATGGAAAATTCAATAATAATAGAATTTTCAAACAATAAAATAATTTTGTTTATGTTTATAGAGGTATGTATACAAGATAAATCTGTTTTTTAAAAGGTTCTGGTAAAATTTTAATAACAGGTAGGTATTTATTGACTGTCGAGCACTTCTTGAAGATTTGCACCAAGTCTGGAGTTAAATAGATTAACTCCAGGTAATAATCGATTGGTGACTTTTCTGACTGGTCCAATATCTTGTTCAAAATAGGATATATTCTTCTCACTTAATTCCCTCTGCCTTATAAATACCCTTAAATTACCCTGTGAAATAAATACAGATACAAAATAATGGAAATATAAAGATTTATTGACAATTTTAAATAAATAATCGATATTTTATCGATGGAGAGCAATTATCGACTCTGTCTCAGGAATTATCGATTGTGTCATACAGAACAAAATTTTATGTTATATTATATTGAAAGACAGGTTCTTTGAGCGATTAGGATTAATAGTCAGAGAAGGGTGACGAGAAAGTATAACATTAACAATTAAAGATATTAATACAATAATTACTATTCAATAGTATTTAAATAATTCCACTATGTAATGTAAATGAATGCTGTCAAACCATACGCAGACGATGACGTCACTGCGAAATCGTGAAGGCGGTCTCTGTAGAATTAAAAGATGGCCGCTACTATTTCTTGCGTAGTTACTGTGAACTCGGCATGTCCCAAAATCACGATAAAATTACCTTTGTGAATGTCTAAAATCTTCCCGCACTGGTGTAATATGTCTGTTAAGTTAGTTGGTGTATTCTGGTGAAGTGTTCCGTGTAAACTTGTGTTAATTTGGTTATTTTGTCTGTTTTCCCTTCTGGGGTTAAGTGTTTCAAGTTACGGTTAGGTTTGTAAAGTGAATCAGTTGAAATATAATGTTTTACTGTTTACTGTCACTCGTATAGTGAAGTTAGAGGTTTGTTTTCACTATTGTCGTGAATGTTTTTATAGTATTGGCTTCAAAAAGTGTCTAATTTGTCTAACTCTCGTTCACTGATTTCAATGGCTAAACGTTAGCATCATGTTCGACTCGATTTTAAGAACGTTTTTGTCACACACCTATTCAGCTTGATATTCAACAAAAGACTAATTAACTTGGTCATAAATCTTGCCCAGTTAATCCTTGGAAAAGTATTGTTAACATTTTTCGACTTCCATACACATTAGAAAATATTACATTATATATGGAATTTTTCTATTTTATTCCTTACTTTTATGAATTATTAACCTTATTATTGGTTTAATCATCTCATTCCCTTTAAATTGATGTATTATAGTCCATATCTGTAGACATTTTGTGGAAATTAACAAATTTTGTTCACACTTTGGAAATATAGGCTCAAAATTGGATTTCCGTCTTTATACAAAATTCCTTCCATTTTAAATATTATTAATACTATTATAATAAATTTTAATTAGTCATATTACTCTCCCTTTCCTTAAATACATATAAATTACACCTTTGAACTGGTTTTTTGTGTTAATTTGTAAATTTGACATTGCTCTTTAAAATTAATTAATTTATATATTTTGACAATTTTCAAAATGTTAAGGTATATTTCCTTATTGTCATTTTAATTCATAGGATCATTCCTAGTAGTGGTTAATTGTGTTATCTTATATAAATCTGGGTAGTTTACAGGATTTATAAGTGAATTATACTATTTTATATTGGTTCTCTGATTTCACCAAATGGCCTAGATTTTAGAATTTTATATTTCTTTCTTTCTCAAATAATTTAAACTTAATTCCTCCTCTGACTTTACATAATTACAATTATATCAAAATAACATGATTTATAACTTATTGTATTGTGTAGTAGTTAATTAACACTACATATTTAAAATAAATAATTATGAACATGGTTCAGCAATCTGCACAATTGAACACATTGCAGATATGGTTTGAACATATATCTTTCAACTATTTTTGAGCTAACATAGCATACCTTTTAGAACATTATTACTGGTATGTAGGTTATTATTTATCAAACATAATTCTTTTTAAAACACATAACATAAATCTTATTTTCTAATAAACCTTACAAATACATTTATTTAACACATTGATTTTAGGATTGTGAAATAACAGTCTATTTAAACATGTTACACTTATTCATACTATATTAGTACCAGTCCTTTCTGGTTCAAACCATTACTACTGTGATCCCCCACATCAGCAAATACCAACTCCCATACTTTATTTATTATCATTTTTTACAAATGTCTTGTAAATAAAGATTTACATTAAAATAATAAAATACTGGAAACCTTCCATTTTATTATTTTATTATGCTGTTTATTATTTAGATTTTAAAGTTGTGATATAGCATACTACTAAGTTATAGTATCACCAACTTTAAGTTTATTGCTTTTTTTAAAAAACACTTACACAAATTCACTTTCACTGTTGGTTCTGATATTTTGAGTCTGATTATCTCAGACCAGACCTTTAGTAATCATGGACCGTTAAGACTAGTTTATTTCTTTATTACACAATAGCTTTAGCCGGTGCACTTCTTATAACGCTATACAGCACTTTAGTTTTCTCAATAATTACATTTTATAAGCTTTTGGGTATGTTATACTTTCTTTTGCATAGTTTTTGTGGGTTTGGGATTGATAGTAGTTTATATAATAATAGGTTTTACTACGGTGTTTCTTTCATACTATTTCTTCCTCTCCTCCTGTCTTCCTTCTTGTCCTTCTTCATATCTTCCTTCTGGTATTCATTCTTGTCCCTCTTCTAGTCTTCATTCTTGTCCCTCGTCTAGTCTTCACTCTTCTGTTCTTCCTTCCGTTCTTGGGTAAACCAAGGTACTTGGTGATATCACGACTGAGGTTTAGTTTGGAGTATTTAATTTATTCACTGAACTGACTTTATTCTTCTATACAGGTTTCAGGGTATTGTTTTCTTCCTGTTCACAAACTTTATTCTTTCCTCTTCTTGTTTTTTGGGGTATTTTGGTCTTCACCACCCTTTAATTGAGTCTCTTTTTCTTTGATATAGTCTTATATAACTGGTTTACTGCTCTGAGCTTCCTGGGTACCTTACTGGTATTATACTATGAGTTGATGAGTTGCTTCAATATTTTCTTTGGTTTCTTTTAACAGTGGTTTTTATATATTATGTAGTGAGGATTTTTATCTTATTGTGGTTCATTCCTCTGATTTATTTAAATGTCATTCAATATTATTATAACATTTGTCGGTGTAATTAAACTTTATGATTTCACATGACTTAAAATGTAGTGGACTTTCTGTCACGCTACAATATATATATATAATATAATATATATTGTAACGTTACCAAATATGGTAGTTACATAATATAAGCTAATATAACGTCAAGTAAGAGAAAAGCATGGAAGTATGTTTAGATAAATAAACCTAAGTGTATAAAAGTGTGTATCTACAAATATATTAATATAAAAATCCAACGATGAAGAAGATAATATTAACATAGCAACATCAAATACAAAATGAAGAAAGAAAATGCCATGAGCCAAAACAAAATATCAGTAACCAGACCCAATAGGATCCAACAGTGAGGGGAACCGACAAAATAAGGACCAACAAACTCCAACAGCGAGGGAAATAAATAAAAATAATGACTACAACGAAAATATTAAAGAAGAAGAAAGAAGAAGGACAAGGAAGCGTACCATGAAGAGAGAAGAAGATGGATGGATCATGCAAGGACTCAACATAAACCACGTGTACTAAAGACTATATAAGTGACCAAAAGAAATGATGATTATCAAATATGAAAAGAAAACCAGTGTTTAACATTTAAGAAACCACAAACAATTACAGTGAGTACTTAACATAGATGTGAAACCTGTGAATAGTTAACTAATTTCAACTGAATAAACCACACAAACAATCCCAGTGATGAAGTTTATAGTGTAAGAAAATATGTTAATTTCATAATGAAACAGCAAGAATTAAAATAGTCAAATAAACACAGACAATGAGTGTGACTAATTTAATAAAGGCTGTGATCAATACAGATAATCATAAGACCACCAGAATAGAATAAAATAGAACAATTATGTTATTGTTCATAGAGAACTGACAACAAATAAAAAAAAACCTTTGTTATGTATCAAACAAAGTGACAGGAATTAAATTCAACCAATGACCAGAAAAATATTGTAATTAATGCAAAAAGATTTGTGTTATTGTTTAAGAAGGAGTTGTATAAACATGTGTAACAAAATAATTAAAATATTATAGTAAGATACCATACTGAAGTCATGTTAGTAGTAGAAAAATACTGCATTAAAACATGTGGTACATTTGTTACATAACCCCATAGGGAAGACACCTATGAAACAGAAAATCATACATGTTAATATAAATAAATGATCATCAACTATGATATCAATCAAGAATTTGTTATAAATAATAATAAATCCTAAGAGACAATGTATTATATTGCAGCACAATGCTAATAAAACAAAGCAAATATGATGACACAGAGATAGTAGAGATGGAACAAGTATGCCAACTTAGTTAGACAAAATACAATATCAAAACAAATGCCAATGTTAATAAAAGTATTACCAGTAGTGAGATAAATATCTGGTACTACCTTGAGAACAGATTCTGAACATAATAATAACAGCATTGTAACCAAAATATTGTAAACTAACTAACTATGTACATATAACCAGAAGTAAGCTGAACCATTGTATAACTAACTAGCTAAGAAAAATACTGTATCAAAGATTGAACACAGATAGTTAAGGTTGTTACCAGTAGTAAGAGGGAATCCCAATGCTACTTTGAGAACAGACTATGACCATAAAAACAGTCATTTTATATACAAATAATTAAAAAACCAAATGACTATAATGAAAGAACCCAGATGTAAACAAACCATGAGGAGCAAGTTATTTATCAAAAATATAACATGTAAACTTGTTTAAAAGTAAATGAAAACATTATCAAGAGTCAGAATAATGTCTAACACTACTTTGGAAACCCAAACCAAGTGTAACAATAACAACTTAGTTATTGTATTAACAAAAATAAATGACTACTATAATATGACACAACATAAACAGACCCATTACTGAAAAATTGAAGGTTCTGAACTAGCTAAAAGCTAACCATTATGTATAATGAATTAGGTACAATGTGTGTACACTAATTACAATTAATACATGATATAATTTCTATAGAGAAAACCAGAAATAAGGTAACAATTGTATAAGAGAGATAGGAGGGGACTAAAACAATGTAAATAGTAGATTAAACACAGTCATATACAAATATTCTAGTGTAAAATTATGTAAATAGACGTTACTAGTATTATTAGATCGCAATATTACTGTTTTAAATAAGAAAAATTAGTTTTAAGCACATTTATAAAAAATCAAATATGGACGCCTAAAGACGCCATAACGAGATATTGTTTAGGGAACAAGTATTCCCAAATTTTGAATCAAACCAATTGAGATATGGACTCAGAGTGTTTATTTAAAAAGTGTTTTAATATAAATAAGTAAAATTTGGTGTAATAGACTTATAAAAATAAGATACACCACAGATAATTAATAAAATCGTTCTAGTGATAGAAGTGATGGACGGAAAATAATCATTCTTAGACTTAAATTAAAGCACAGGATGTCCGCAAGTCACTGACATCAACCATTTAACGATAGGACATAGATTAAGAAAGTTATTGTGATTTTAAACTTTTCAATTAAATTTTTGTACCAGTGCTGACGTCACAAAGCCTCAAACTCAAAACTGAATTTGTTAAAAAATTAAATATTTTAAGAAAAAAAAGGCTTTTGGGTCAGAGAGTATAGTTTTTTCAACCAATAGAATGAATGAACCTTAGGCAGACGAGAAAGAGACGCTTCGAGGAAGCATCACAGTTCACGATCAGTCTTTCGACGGAGAGGCCACGCCACTCGCCAACATGAAAAAGTTTTAATTTTGAATTTGTGCGCGGCAGTGACATTAAATAAACCAACATACATAACCTTAACACTACACCAATATATACGAGTGAAATGTGCGGAGTTATTTATTTAAACAAGTACGATTAGTGTATAATGTCAATCGTACTTGCGAGTGTTGTGAAAGATAAAAAACAGGGAGTACAATTTTTATTTAAATAATATTGAAACAGAAATAATAATTTCGTAAACAAATAATTTTGATACTACGCAAGTCAGAAAAGGCGAAGTATCAAAAACCATGATTGAATTATCAGAATTAAAAGAAATATAATTCACAATTATTAAAATATTGAAAAAATATTTTAATTATTTATCATTATTAAAAAATTATGTTTGAACCATTTATTACTAAATACGAGTAATAACAATAGTCACTCAATTGACTAAAATTGTTTTCTTGATTTTTCGATGTTTTAAAGTAAACATTATTAACTTTCATACGAAAGAATAAATGTAATCCTGATAATAACACATCAATATATTACGAATAATGTGTTTATATTTAGATTAAGAAATAATAAATATTAAGAAATAGTTAACCATTATAACAATACCCGTTATAACATAACCTTAGAATCGTAACGGTAACTTGCCAATTTCACTGTTACCAGTCTGTTCTCAAGTAAAATCCAAACCAGATGGAAATAATAACAAGAGTTTTTTAATAAATTTTTCTCTTGCAAATAGATAATTCTCAAAGCGAATTATTAAAATAAAGTGATACATTTTAACTGTACAAGCCAACGAGCTTGATAATTGTCAGACGAGTACTAAAAGTTGCGTGCGCATTCCCGCGTACGATAGTACCATAACTATCAGATATATGGTATTAATTTTCGATTTTTATATTTGTTTGTTTATTATTAATTATTGTTCATTTTATATCGTTATTAATATTACATCTTGTACCTGGTATCATGCTACCTAAAAGAACCTTACGAATATGGTAATTCACTGATACAAGAGAACATAACCTCTTGAGATTAAACTATTGTACAAATAACAGGTTTACCAGCCTTGAGGCTGAACAGAGTCTTATTTTGAATTTTTTATTTGTAATTATTATCTAAAAGGTTGTTAGCTATTGATTGTTCATTGTTCAAAGATTTTATAATATCTCGAATTGTTAATAAACCTCCACTTTTATTACCAGTGAAAAGAGTATCATTTCAATTCTAAATTAGTTCATTTATTCTTAATCAGTTCTACCAAAGGTGGCGGAAGAGTTTAAATAGATCTAATAATTCAGAATATTATTTAGATATTATTTCATTTATATTGTGTGTGATAACTATATTGAATATTCAACCTGAATATCTATCTGTATGTAAAGTGTATGTATTTCAGCGGAACCGTCACTGAACAGGACTGAAATATCCACGTGTGGTAAGTGAGGGAGGTATATGTCAAAGTGCGCGAAACATTTTAAATCAAAGAAGTGGACTATTAATACGCACCCATTAAACAATACAATCACACTAATAACCATAATAGTTATAATTACGACATTGTATAAAAAACAACATTATCGTAGATACCGGTGCGTATCTGCACTCACACTACTACACCACTTATATTTACACTTATAAAGTTCATTTACAAGTTGGCGCTCCATCGCGGGGCAGAAGTGAGTGAAGATCCACTAAGAAGGGTTATAAAATATTATCGTACTATCTACGAATCTATAATAATCACACAACAAACTATATATCAACACTTTAACTTGTAAAAAAGACGCTCCTTTCATTGTTCTCTTCATCCGGTTCTACTGACCTATTTATTTATATATTTTCTTACGTATAAAACCTTCTACATGAACTTGCATTCTCACACTGATAAACATTTTGCATCTTAACATATTATGCCATTCTTCAATCTGAACTTTTACATTATCTTAATTATACATTCCTACCTTCGTTCCTATTTCTCACAAGAACATTCTTTATCTTACTTAACCTTTCTTAAATAACTTATCTACTACATTAACTTTCATTACCTTTTATTACATTTCTTTAACAATACCTTTCTGATCGGTAATAATTTCCTTCATTCTTACCTTGAAATACACTTCCGTAACAGAATACTCTTTTAGCTTGTAGTGTGTCACATGATCGGTTACAGAGGAACTGTCTTAGAACACAACGATATTTTTCTCGAAGTCCTTAATCCTAAGTAGTGTCTGCCCTTTGACTTTTCACTCTCGCTTTCTTGTGTGTCCTTGTATCTCCATTAGGTTTGAAGTTTTCGCTTGATCAGCCGTTCTGACAATTATAGCAATTATTGCTCATCTTAATCATTCCTTCATATTTATAACATATCAATAATAACCTTCCTTACCATTTCTTCATATTAATAACAACATCAATAATACATTCCTTACAATTTCTTACATATTTCTTTACACATTTCATTCCTTGCCATGTATAATACAATTCCTAACTTTCTTTGAATATACTTTTATTTAGAATAAGATTCTTTATTATTTAATTCCTTATTTCTTTCCACTAATATTTCTTTTTTTTTTATTTGCAATCATAACCTTAATAAATATCATTTCTTAATTATACTCTCTTATCTTTTTACACATATTATTTCTTATTGTTAATAATTAATAGTTATATTATTTTCTTTTAAAAATAATTATTTATTTTCGGGTATTGAGTTCTGAGTTCAGTGTCGTTAGATCTGACACCCCTCTTATTATAACAATTGTTTGTTGTACACAGGAAATTCATTGTACTCACCCTTGTGTAAACAACGTCCGCATTCCATTGTATTACTGCGACATCCGTATTTATCGTAGACATCACCTGTTCATAGGGTAACATTTTCGTTTTGCCTGTCGGCCACACAAAAGCTCCTCTCTTTTGTCTCTCTTTACAAATGTCTCTCCCTCTCCCTCTCTCCCCCTCTCCCTCCCCCTCTCTCCCCCCTCTCCCCCTCTCTCCCCCCCCGCTACCCGTCTCTCCCCCCTCTCTCTCTCTCTCTCTCTCTCTCTCTCTCTCTCTCTCTCTCTCTCTCTCTCTCTCTCTCTCTCTCTCTCTCTCTCTCTCTCTCTAATGCATTGGGTAAGGTCAGTCCGTTTGAAGCCTATATAAACAGCTGTCGACGGTTTTTTCGTTCGTCTTTTATGATAACCTCTGTAGTTTTCACACTTACACTTATAATTATCCATACTATAATTACCGTTCGCTTGATATTTATCGTGCGTATATCTAATATCGTACTTACCACAATTTTGCATAGTGTTTCGTATAGATAATTTACTACGTTTATTGAAGAAATTTATGTTAGTGGTTGAAATCACAATCAGAATGATCACAGTTGCACACCACTATATAAAAATTATCCCGATTAGCGCTTTCAAGCCTCACAGCCCATCGTCAGATCGGAATAGGCAGAAATTATTTTAAAAACAAACCCTTCACCCCTCTCCCCCACCCTGCTCACACACAACAAGCTATAATATAAATGACCCTTCCCCACCCCCTAAACCCTGTCCCACACCATCTGTACAGTTACATATTTTTCTAGCAAATTCCTTGTGTGTGTGTGTGTGTGTGTGTGTGTGTGTGTGTGTGTGTGTGTGTGTGTGTGTGTGTGTGTGTGTGTGTGTGTGTGTGTGTGTGTGTGTGTGTGTGTGTGTGTGTGTGTGCATCCTTTTAAACTTACCCTACTTCCTCTCCACACACATGGGTCAGTCACACACCCTTATTTTAACCATCCAATTAGTACTATGCAAATAATTCTAAATCTTATCTATCTGTCCTCTATCATTTACTTCTTAATCATGTTATAAAATATTTCTTCATTATCAAATTTAATTTTAATATTAATTAAATTGTCTAACCCTTTTTCTCTTTCTTTTAATATTTCTAACTCCTCTCTAAGCTTCCTTTCAACTGTGTTATTTACTACTTTTACAATTTCGTATTCTTCCAAAGGATTAACAAACTTATGGTTGTCTTCTATGAAATGTCTTGCATATAACGAATTGGTTGTTCTATTACCTTCTCCACGTTTGTGGTCAGACAACCTGCATACGAATTTTCGTCCTGTCTCACCTAGGTACACTTTGTTGCAGTCTTTACATTTTAATTTATAAATTCCGCTTTTCTGTAATACTGGAATTTTTTCTATATTCTTATTCCTTATCTTATCAAATACCGTTTCACATTTTTTAATAGCTATATCTACTCCATATTTATTAAAACATTTTATAATTTTTCTAGTATGTGAACCTATGTATGTCAATGACCCTGCATAATTCTTTTGTTCTGGTTCTATTTTAGCTTTTTGTATGTTAACCCTTTTCATAACTTTATCCACTATGTTGGTGTTATAATTATTATTCCTTACAATTCCCTTTATCGTTTTTAACTCCCTAACTTTTGATTCGGTCTCTTTTAAACACTTCTGAGCTCTGTAACAAAATGTATTGATTGCCGCCATTTTATATCTATATGGGTGGTAAGACTCTCTTGGTATAATTATATCAGAATACGACTCTTTCCTAAATATCCCAAACTGTAGTTTCTCATTATCCTTAATTTCTATGTTCAAATCTAAGTAATTTATTTTCTTACCTCCTATCTCTTCTTTAAATTGTAAGTTTTTATTCTTATTATTTACCTCATTTATAAACTCATGCACTTCTTCTATGCTTCCTTCCCAAATTACTAATACATCATCAACGTATCTAGACCATAATTTTATATTGTCTTTATACTTAGTGGAAGTTATTAATTGCTTTTCAAAATCATTCATGTATATTTCAGCAAGAATAGGGGATAATGAACCTTTTTTCTGTATATAAAACTTGTTATTAAACCTATTTAATAGGTTTAAATAGGTTTTTTATTAAGAAAAATAAAAAAATGGTAGAGAAGTTAAATAAATTAATAAGAAAGAACGAAGTAAAAAAGGAACACCTCTCTAAGAATAACTATGAAAAAAGAGTAATAAACCTTACAGAGGTGAATTTCAATACAGAAGAAAAAGAAATGTTAGCAAAAGGCTTAAAATACGCACCGCCACCAGAATTAAATCAAGAAAAAACGATTATTGAATGCGAAAGCATAATACAAAAACTAGGAAATGAAAATGATAAAAAAAGAATAAGGTGGGAAGTAGGGAATGTAGTAGATAAAATATTTAAGAAAAGTTTGTATAATTCAAAAAATGAACAAAAAATCAAATCAACTGTAACTAAACTAAAGAATAAAATAAAGAAAAATGATATTATAGTTACGAAGGCGGACAAAGGAAATACAATGGTACTATTGAGAAAGGACGAATACATAAAGAAAACGGAAGAATTTATAAGGGAAGGACCATACGAGGAAATAAAGTATGATTATACAAGTAAGTACCAGTCAAGGATAAAACAAATGATGAAACAGATAACATTTATAGAAGAAAATAAGAAAAAGTATTTATTGGAAAGTAATCCAACAGCACCAACTTTTAAAAGTCAGGTTAAGATACATAAAGAAGGAAAACCAATTAGACCGATTGTTTCTTTTATTAATGCACCTATTTATAAATTATCAAAGGAAGTTAGCAGAGTACTGAGAGAGAAATATGAATTTGGGACAAAATACAACATAGAGAATAATGTAAAATTGATAGAAAAATTAGAAAATATTAGGATTAATGTAAATACAAAATTGATATCACTGGATGTTAAGGACATGTTTACCAATATCACAGGAAATAAAGTTATTAAGTTAATAAACGATAATAATATGGGAGAATACAGGTATAAAAAGCAGTTGATGAAAGTAATTAAAGAATGTGTAAATCAGAACTATTTTAGGTTTAATAACAAGTTTTATATACAGAAAAAAGGTTTACCTATGGGGTCTTCATTATCCCCTATTCTTGCTGAAATATACATGAATGATTTTGAAAAGCAATTAATAACTTCCACTAAGTATAAAGACAATATAAAATTATGGTCTAGATACGTTGATGATGTATTAGTAATTTGGGAAGGAAGCATAGAAGAAGTGCATGAGTTTATAAATGAGGTAAATAATAAGGATAAAAACTTACAATTTAAAGAAGAGATAGGAGGTAAGAAAATAAATTACTTAGATTTGAACATAGAAATTAAGGATAATGAGAAACTACAGTTTGGGATATTTAGGAAAGAGTCGTATTCTGATATAATTATACCAAGAGAGTCTTACCACCCATATAGATATAAAATGGCGGCAATCAATACATTTTGTTACAGATCAGAAGTGTTTAAAAGAGACCGAATCAAAAGTTAGGGAGTTAAAAACGATAAAGGGAATTGTAAGGAATAATAATTATAACACCAACATAGTGGATAAAGTTATGAAAAGGGTTAACATACAAAAAGCTAAAATAGAACCAGAACAAAAGAATTATGCAGGGTCATTGACATACATAGTTTCACATACTAGAGAAATTATAAAATGTTTTAATAAATATGGAGTAGATATAGCTATTAAAAAATGTGAAACGGTATTTGATAAGATAAGGAATAAGAGTATAGAAAAAATTCCAGTATTACAGAAAAGCGGAATTTATAAATTAAAATGTAAAGACTGCAACAAAGTGTACCTAGGTGAGACAGGACGAAAATTCGTATGCAGGTTGTCTGACCACAAACGTGGAGAAGGTAATAGAACAACCAATTCGTTATATGCAAGACATTTCATAGAAGACAACCATAAGTTTGTTAATCCTTTGGAAGAATACGAAATTGTAAAAGTAGTAAATAACACAGTTGAAAGGAAGCTTAGAGAGGAGTTAGAAATATTAAAAGAAAGAGAAAAAGGGTTAGACAATTTAATTAATATTAAAATTAAATTTGATAATGAAGAAATATTTTATAACATGATTAAGAAGTAAATGATAGAGGACAGATAGATAAGATTTAGAATTATTTGCATAGTACTAATTGGATGGTTAAAATAAGGGTGTGTGACTGACCCATGTGTGTGGAGAGGAAGTAGGGTAAGTTTAAAAGGGTGCACACACACACACACACACACACACACACACACACACACACACACACACACACACACACACTGAAACACAAGGAATTTGCTAGAAAAATATGTAACTGTACAGATGGTGTGTGACAGGGTTTAGGGGGTGGGGAAGGGTCATTTATATTATAGCTTGTTGTGTGTGAGCAGGGTGGGGGAGAGGGGTGAAGGGTTTGTTTTTAAAATAATTTCTGCCTATTCCGATCTGACGATGGGCTGTGAGGCTTGAAAGCGCTAATCGGGATAATTTTTATATGGTGGTGTGCAACTGTGATCATTCTGATTACTACGTTTATTGTTAGGCATACAGTGATATTTATCTCCGTAAGTGTGGTGCCTTAAGTGTTTCACATGTATCATCTTATGTGACCTACTAGTGTGTGTGTGTCTCACAATTGGGATATCGCTATTAATAAGGTACGTTTTATTAACCTTTATTTGCTTCTCCTCCTTAATGTTAATTACTTTTTTATAATTATCGTTAGTAATTACGAACGTATTTTCTCTCTTATTTTTAATCTTATGGTTTGTTTATCTTCTGCTGCCGCAATGTGATATTAGAATCGTCAATTCTTTCTACTAATTCCTCTTTTGCTTTCCTTTCTTCTCTTAATTTTTCGGTCTGTTTTGTAAAAAATTCTGTTATCTCTTCTATTTGCGTTATAATATTATTTTCTTTTACTTTTCCTGTTTGTTCTCTACTTCACCAAATACGGCTTGCATCATAGCTTGAAGTGCCTCTCCCATCCTTAAACTTCCCGATATTGCCATGGTGAATTATTATTAAAAAATATTTATTTATAATATTTAAGTATATTATTTTTGTGAAACTGATTTATTACTTTTTTTTATTTATTGTTTCGTTATTATTATTTCTGTATTAATATCTACTGATATTATAATTACACCTTTACAATGATATTATTTCGTTGAGCGCCAGTTGTGTTTTAGTACACAACAATTAACATAACATACAGTTACTGTTTAATATAAATACTTATTATTACAGATAATATATTTTTCATTTACACACCTTTATTTGTTTTAGAGCAACCATCTAGCTAAAAGAAAAATGTAATAGTCAAATGGTGGGGATCATGCCACACGTTCATGGGCGACAAAATATTTATAACAGATTTTATAACACAAATAGTTTGAATTCGTGGAGCCCCACGATCTTGGAGCGCCAAAATATGCAACACTTTTTTTGATAATTCAAATAAAATTCTATTTTGTGTTTGAATAGCCCCACTTTGGAAGCGACAAAATGTAACAATGCAATTTTTATTTGAATGGAACTCACGTTCTTTGGGACGCCAAAATGTAACACATTAAGCCTTCTGTGCAATTTAATTTGTACATATTTAACTCATACGCTCTCTATACCATTACTTACAACGTGTATGAATAATTGGGGTGTAGGTGTAATTATTATAAGAGTAACTTTTTTACGAATTGTAATATGCTTCATTTATTATTTGAAACAAACAAACAAAAATATTATAATATTATGAAAATCATGCTTAATACGCCATGTGATCTTCATTATCGATGGTTTCAAAGTGTCTTTACTATTCGTGTCAACATTACAAACATATCTTAAATTCTAAATATTGTATTATTTATTGTATATAGACTTCTCGTCAATATGTTAACGTTTCTTGCTTGCTCAGTCTAAATGTGTGCTTATTTGAAAGTTATTACTGCATTCTTATTCTATCTTTCTTAATACCTTTGTATGGCTTTAAAAAAATCATTTTAGCACATTTAATTTATTACTATAAATGACTCTATGTTATGTACTTTTATCAAGAAAAGTTAAATAATTCAATTACTAATTTCAATAACTTTACGTTATGTTCATTACGAAAAATAATTAAATAACCTTTTTTTTTGATTACATATTAATTACATTGAATTTTATTTATCTCTACATACTTATTATTATGTTTACAAAAATTGTTTTGACTTTCAGAGTCTCTCAACGTCTTTCTCTTTGAAAATGATGTATTGGTTTTTCGTCACCTTAATTTCTGTAGAGTTGTCCCATGTCCTTCAGTGTTCTCCTCCTGTATGTCCTCTTGTCCTCACTGCTCGTCCTCTCGTCTCTCGTCCTCCACAGTACATTGACTGCTGTAGACTATGATGACAGGTTACTCTGGATCTGTAGCCGTTATTATAGAAACGTCTCCAGTCCTCTGCATCTCCTTCCTCTGCTAGTCGTGCTCTTGTACTCTGTCAGGAGTTGATGTTCTTAGCTGTCGACTGCATGTTGACGTCCGACTATTTCTTCGTTACGGTATTTTTTTATTATTGTTTTTATTACTTCAAATAAAAAAAAAAATTACTGTGATACTTTATAAGTTCAGTTACAACATCGTACTGATTTTAGATTTTTAAATCTAACTTCGTCCAAAATAGTTAAAAAAATTCGCGTTACGGACCGGCATAGCGTACCGCCGTGACTATGGTTTGTTAAGAGAGAGCGATTTGCTCTCCTGGGCTTCTATTTATATCCACACAGAAAACTGCACCTGTCGATTCAGGAATCAGTCTGTCGACATTTGAAACATGGTGTGACAGCCCCCACTTTCGTCTCATTTCACATAATTGCACTTTTTTGCCAATCGCACTGTTTAACGCGGATTTCACGTTGCTCAAATAGTGTCTCATTTAATGACTTACGAGGTGTGCAATTATCATGATGCTAGTATAATATGATGCATTAAAAATCGCACTGTACTCGCATTGATTGTCCGAATTATGTACAATTCGCACTGCACTCGTGTCCGATTTTTACATATTTTTAGAAGTTTTTATCTTCTCACTAACATTTATGGTTTTCTTAAAATTAATTATTTTCTTAATTTGTTGTTTACTTGAGGGGTGAGATTCCAACTTTCAGGATCAGACAGGCTTCACGCACACACATTATTTACTTGTATACACACATGCAGTGGTAATCGCGTGATGTTTGCCTGATGGTTCCTGCTTGAAAACCAGCTTCCAATCTCACACCTGCTCGTCTATTATATATTATTGAAATTAACTAAAATATTTACAATATATTATGTATTCGCATTACAGCCTTTGCTTGTATTGTCGCATTATTCCTCTACTTGGAGAAAAAAAAATTTTTTAATAAATTTATTTATTAAAAATTTTTTTCTATCATTAGACATCTTATACTTCTTATATTTCATATTACTTATATAAATCTTATAATAAAACAAAATAATTACTGTGTATGAATGTTGTTGAATTCCACCTTCGAAACGCCAAATTTGTAACGTTCCGTGTGTCTTCGTTAAGCCCTCACTTTTGGGTTAGCCAATTTTGTAACGTTTCTTGTTGTTACAAAACAAAATCTGTAATAATGTTGTAAAAAATTTGAAATAAAAAAATAATTTTATTTAAAAAAAAATTTTGTTTCTGAAAAAATATTTTTGTGTAGTTTTTATTTCCTAATATTTAAAAAATAATCGTGTTTATTGTTCGGAGTTAAAATTTCAATGGTATTATGTTTATAAGTGTAGTAGTGTCACTGTCTGTAAATTACTTTATGACAATCTGGTTAACTCCAGTCCTAGTCGACAGACGGCTCTCTTCTTCTTCTTCGATGCGTTCGTTATTTCGTATGTACCGCCTTTCGGTTAGTCTGAGTCCTTGATTAATTTCTTCTTTAAGTATATTAAAGAAAATTTAAAACCAAATTGCATAAACAGAAAGTTTATTAACAAATTATTTAAGTTTATCGATAAGAATCGATATTACACAGCAGTATCGACTCACTCAGGGCCGGTTGATAAAAAAGTTTACCTTGATTATATATAAAAATATAGTTCTTTGAACGGTTATTTAAGAATAGCCAGAGAAGGGTATGGACAAGAAAGTATAACACTTACAATGATAAATGTCTTAATACTAACAAATACAACGTTATAATTAATAAATAAAAGTTTATATAATAATTAATTCAAACCAAATGCAGTCTAGAAATTCGCTGCCTTGCTTTAGTAAGAACGACGACGAATCAAAATGGCCGACCTGATCATGCGCAGTGGAACGTCTCTCGACGAAATATTTGTTTCAATAAAGATGTCTTTTCTTCGTTTATTGGTCTCAGCAATTGTGTATAATGGTTCTGGAGTTAATTGAGTGTCACTGGTGTATTGTTTAATAGTTCACTTGGTATAAATGTTTGTGATTATGTCTATCTCACTTTGTCACACCTGTCGGGTTAGCCTTGTTTGTTAGTCTGTAAAATTTATTGTATTGGTGTCATTTTAATTAATTAGGCGTGTGTGGTTCTGTTTATTGGTGATGCACTGTTCATAGTTTAATTTCACCGGTTCACAAATAAAAAACTCAAAATAAAAATTTATAAAATTTTCACCGAACTCGGTTCAATAATAGTTCGCCATTTGTTAAGGTTATGTAGAGCAAAAATCTCGTTTAAGTATTCACTTCAACGGATAATAATGAACTGTTCTCATTTCCTTCGTCTCCTGAAAATCTTAGCCAATTTAATATATATTATACATTGTTTCAAATTATCTTAGCTTCCGATACATTTTATTCGAATACATTATACACGGAAAATATTTTCGTTATTAATGAACTGTATGAAATACTAAATACATATTCGGTTTCTTTATTCTATTTTGCTTATTTTGATACTAATTAATGTTTTTTTACAAAGTTTTCATTTAAAAAAGTTATATTTCTTTCATTTTGGAAAGTAGGCCCAAATATGTGTTTCCTGTCTCTGAGCAGATAATAGCCATTTTCCCTGATATAATTATTATTCTATTGAATCTGAAATTGATATAATTGTCTATTTTTACTTAATTTCTTGCAATTTAGTTTATTCATTATTATTTTTAAATATAATTCATTTGTCTATGACTCCTCCTCTGAAATGTCAGTTAGTACATTCCATTTTTATTTATAATTTTACTTATCTTCTGACCATATCTTTATAAAGTATTAGTTACATGGTATTACTATATGGTGGGTTTATCTTACATAAATATTATCAGTTTAGTTGGTTTATAGGACTAGATTTGTCAATTATTCTGTAGTCTAAATTTATTATCTGGCCTAGATTTGATCTGTTGCTATTTGCATTGTTTTTACTAATATAGTTAGTTTGTACCCTTCTCTGACCTTCTATTCTAATATAATTTATTAACAATTTGTTCCTTTACTATTATAATATTGAATATTGATTTTGAACAATTAAAATATAACACTTATTTACTATTAAATCTGGTACTTTGAATCATACCTTTTTTTGTGTACTGATTACACACAGTAACATAATAAAACATTTTATAATATAGGAATGGTATCTACATTAAGATATTGCATTCCTAATTTAAATTAATAACAAAATAACATTTTATAACTTCAATACTGCTTAATACTAAATCTTATTATATAGTTAATATCTGGACATAGGAATATAACATTTTGGTTCCATTAACTGTTCAACACTTTGTACTAAACACAATCTATTTGTTTATATTATTCATTCTATGGAATGTTCTAATAAAACCATTGGCATTTCATTAGCACGAGTATTCCTTGCTCCTTCCCCATATTACTTGATTAACTATTATCATGATACTGTATAAAACACTTAGTTATTTATTGGCACGGTAATTCATGTACCTTTTCAAAGTTTATTTATTATAATTTAATAACTTGCACTTGTCCCTGGTTATTTATTGATATTATCACTAGTCCTTTTATAGTTTTATAATATGAAATATTTAACCATGGGGGAACTGTTAAGATTTGTCTATATAAACTATACAATAACTTTTTTGGGTGCACTGTTACTTAATACTCTAAACACTTTTGGTTTTTATCAGTTTTACATTAGTATATGGTTTGTTGGGGTGTTATACTTTCTATTGTGACATTGATTTATTTTTGGGGTTTTTGGTTTTCTCCCTATGGGTTTCTATTGGGTATTGTTCGAGTTTCACTTCCTTTATTCTAGTTGATCTTCACTGGTTTCTGATTATTCAGTATCTGGGTTTATTTTAGATTTCTTCTTTCTTCGTTCTTGGTTCTTCAGTACCATTTCGTTTTATACTCTTTTGTTTACTCTGGTCTGTTTTCTTTGTCGGTTTACTTGGTCTGGGTATCTTTATTGCCTGCTTCTATCCTACCTGGGTAATATTTTAATTTTAATTTTAGTTTTCTGGGTTTTTAATTTGTAATACAATTATATTATTTGCAGATTTTTTCTTTATGCTTACTTTTCTTGTTATTATAAAATTTATAGTGCTTTTTAATTGATTTTCATTTGGATCTTTTTGGATATTCCATATACTTGAGTTTTATTAATGATCATTTGGTAATTGATTTATGTGGATTATCTGTCATGCTACAAAATATATAAATATTTTTTTATTTGTATTTATACATTACTAACCATGATAATGAATATTAATTGTTCAAGTTCCCTTAGTTGGAGGGTACAAGTCTATTTTCTATCTCCTCTCGCTACAAGTTAATAACAATGCATAAGCGTAGCTGCTCCTTTCATTGTTCTCTTCATCCGGTTCTACTGACCTATTTATTTATATATTTTCTTACGTATAAAACCTTCTACATGAACTTGCATTCTCACACTGATAAACATTTTGCATCTTAACATATTATGCCATTCTTCAATCTGAACTTTTACATTATCTTAATTATACATTCCTACCTTCGTTCCTATTTCTCACAAGAACATTCTTTATCTTACTTAACCTTTCTTAAATAACTTTTACTTAACCTTTCTTAAATAACTTATCTACTACATTAACTTTCATTACCTTTTATTACATTTCTTTAACAATACCTTTCTGATCGGTAATAATTTCCTTCATTCTTACCTTGAAATACACTTCCGTAACAGAATACTCTTTTAGCTTGTAGTGTGTCACATGATCGGTTACAGAGGAACTGTCTTAGAACACAACGATATTTTTCTCGAAGTCCTTAATCCTAAGTAGTGTCTGCCCTTTGACTTTTCACTCTCGCTTTCTTCTGTGTCCTTGTATCTCCATTAGGTTTGAAGTTTTCGCTTGATCAGCCGTTCTGACAATTATAGCAATTATTGCTCATCTTAATCATTCCTTCATATTTATAACATATCAATAATAACCTTCCTTACCATTTCTTCATATTAATAACAACATCAATAATACATTCCTTACAATTTCTTACATATTTCTTTACACATTTCATTCCTTGCCATGTATAATACAATTCCTAACTTTCTTTGAATATACTTTTATTTAGAATAAGATTCTTTATTATTTAATTCCTTATTTCTTTCCACTAATATTTCTTTTTTTTTATTTGCAATCATAACCTTAATAAATAACATTTCTTAATTATACTCTCTTATCTTTTTACACATATTATTTCTTATTATTAATAATTAATAGTTATATTATTTTCTTTTAAAAATAATTATTTATTTTCGGGTATTGAGTTCTGAGTTCAGTGTCGTTAGATCTGACACCCCTCTTATTATAACAATTGTTTGTTGTACACAGGAAATTCATTGTACTCACCCTTGTGTAAACAACGTCCGCATTCCATTGTATTACTGCGACATCCGTATTTATCGTAGACATCACCTGTTCATAGGGTAACATTTTCGTTTTGCCTGTCGGCCACACAAAATCTCCTCTCTTTGGCTCTCTTTACAAACGTTCTCTCTCTCTCTCTCTCTCTCTCTCTCTCTCTCTCTCTCTCTCTCTCTCTCTCTCTCTCTCTCTCTCTCTCTCTCTCTCTCTCTCATTAATGCATTGTGTAAGGTCAGTCCGTTTGAAGCCTATATAAACAGCTGTCGACGATTTTTTCGTTCGTCTTTTACGATAACCTCTGTAGTTTTCATACTTACAGTTATAATTATCGATACTATAATTACCGTTCGCTTGATATTTATCGTGCGTATATCTAATATCGTACTTACCACAATTTTGCATAGTGTTTCGTATAGATAATTTACTACGTTTATTGTTAGGCCTAGAGTGATATTTATCTCCGTAAGTGTGGTGCCTTAAGTGTTTCACATGTATCATCTTATGTGACCTACTAGTGTGTGTGTGTGTGTGTGTCTCACAATTGGGATATCGCTTTAATAAGGTACGTTTTATTAACCTTTATTTGCTTCTCCTCCTTAATGTTAATTACTTTTTTATAATTATCGTTAGTAATTACGAACGTATTTTCTCTCTTATTTTTAATCTTATGGTTTGTTTATCTTCTGCTGCCGCAATGTGCATATTAGAATCGTCAATTCTTTCTACTAATTCCTCTTTTGCTTTCCTTTCTTCTCTTAATTTTTCGGTCTGTTTTGTAAAAAATTCTGTTAACTCTTCTATTTGCGTTATAATATTATTTTCTTTTACTTTTCCTGTTTGTTTGTTCTCTACTTCACCAAATACGGCTTGCATCATAGCTTGAAGTGCCTCTCCCATCCTTAAACTTCCCGATATTGCCATGGCGAATTATTATTAAAAAATATTTATTTATAATATTTAAGTATATTATTTTTGTGGAACCGATTTATTACTTTTTATTTATTTATTGTTTCGTTATTATTATTTCTGTATTAATATCTACTGATATTATAATTACACCTTTACAATGATATTATTTCGTTGAGCGCCAGTTGTGTTTTAGTACACAACAATTAACATAACATACAGTTACTGTTTAGTATAAATACTTATTATTACAGATAATATATTTTTCATTTACACACCTTTATTTGTTTTAGAGCAACCATCTAGCTAAAAGAAAAATGTAATAGTCAAATGGTGGGGATCATGCCACACGTTCATGGGCGACAAAATATTTATAACAGATTTTATAACACAAATAGTTTGAATTCGTGGAGCCCCACGATCTTGGAGCGCCAAAATATGCAACACTTTTTTTGATAATACAAATAAAATTCTATTTTGTGTTTGAATAGCCCCACTTTGGAAGGGACAAAATGTAACAATGCAATTTTTATTTGAATGGGCCTCACGTTCTTTGGGACGCCAAAATGTAACACATTAACCCTTCTGTGCAATTTAATTTGTACATATTTAACTCATACACTCTCTATACCATTACTAACAACGTGTATGAATAATTGGGGTGTAGGTATAATTATAATAAGAGTAACTTTTTTACGAATTGTAATATGCTTCATTTATTATTTGAAACAAACAAACAAAAATATTATAATATTATGAAAATCATGCTTAATACGCCATGTGATCTTCATTATCGATGGTTTCAAAGTGTCTTTACTATTCGTGTCAACATTACAAACATATCTTAAATTCTAAATATTGTATTATTTATTGTATATAGACTTCTCGTCAATATGTTAACGTTTCTTGCTTGCTCAGTCTAAATGTGTGCTTATTTGAAAGTTATTACTGCATTCTTATTCTATCTTTCTTAATACCTTTGTATGGCTTTAAAAAAATCATTTTAGCACATTTAATTTATTACTATAAATGACTCTATGTTATGTACTTTTATCAAGAAAAGTTAAATAATTCAATTACTAATTTCAATAACTCTACGTTATGTTCATTACGAAAAATAATTAAATAACCTTTTTTTTTGATTACATATTAATTACATTGAATTTTATTTATCTCTACATACTTATTATTATGTTTACAAAAATTGTTTTGACTTTCAGAGTCTCTCAACGTCTTTCTCTTTGAAAATGATGTATTGGTTTTTCGTCACCTTAATTTCTGTAGAGTTGTCCCATGTCCTTCAGTGTTCTCCTCCTGTATGTCCTCTTGTCCTCACTGCTCGTCCTCTCGTCTCTCGTCCTCCACAGTACATTGACTGCTGTAGACTATGATGACAGGTTACTCTGGATCTGTAGCCGTTATTATAGAAACGTCTCCAGTCCTCTGCATCTCCTTCCTCTGCTAGTCGTGCTCTCGTACTCTGTCAGGAGTTGATGTTCTTAGCTGTCGACTGCATGTTGACGTCCGACTATTTCTTCGTTACGGTATTTTTTTATTATTGTTTTTATTACTTCAAATAAAAAAAAAACATTACTGTGATACTTTATAAGTTCAGTTACAACATCGTACTGATGTTAGATTTTTAAATCTAACTTCGTCCAAAATAGTTAAAAAAATTCGCGTTACGGACCGGCATAGCGTACCGCCGCGACTATGGTTTGTTAAGAGAGAGCGATTTGCTCTCCTGGGCTTCTATTTATATCCACACAGAAAACTGCACCTGTCGATTCAGGAATCAGCCTGTCGACATTTGAAACATGGTGTGACAGCCCCCACTTTCGTCTCATTTCACATAATTGCACTTTTTTGCCAATCGCACTGTTTAACGCGGATTTCACGTTGCTCAAATAGTGTCTCATTTAATGACTTACGAGGTGTGCAATTATCATGATGCTAGTATAATATGATGCATTAAAAATCGCACTGTACTCGCATTGATTGTCCGAATTATGTACAATTCGCACTGCACTCGTGTCCGATTTTTACATATTTTTAGAAGTTTTTATCTTCTCACTAACATTTATGGTTTTCTTAAAATTAATTATTTTCTTAATTTGTTGTTTACTTGAGGGGTGAGATTCCAACTTTCAGGATCAGACAGGCTTCACGCACACACATTATTTACTTGTATACACACATGCAGTGGTAATCGCGTGATGTTTGCCTGATGGTTCCTGCTTGAAAACCAGCTTCCAATCTCACACCTGCTCGTCTATTATATATTATTGAAATTAACTAAAATATTTACAATATATTATGTATTCGCATTACAGCCTTTGCTTGTATTGTCGCATTATTCCTCTACTTGGAGAAAACAAAATTTTTTAATAAATTTATTTATTAAAAATTTTTTTCTATCATTAGACATCTTATACTTCTTATATTTCATATTACTTATATAAATATTATAATAAAACAAAATAATTACTGTGTATGAATGATGTTGAATTCCACCTTCGAAACGCCAAATTTGTAATGTTCCGTGTGTCTTCGTTAAGCCCTCACTGTTGGGTTAGCCAATTTTGTAACGTTTCTTGTTGTTACAAAACAAAATCTGTAATAATGTTGTAAAAAATTTGAAATAAAAAAAATAATTTTTATTTAAAAAAAATTTTGTTGTTTCTGAAAAAATATTTTTGTGTAGTTTTTATTTCCTAATATTTAAAAAATAATCGTGTTTATTGTTCGGAGTTAAAATTTCAATGGTATTATGTTTATAAGTGTAGTAGTGTCACTTTCTGTAAATTACTTTATGACAATCTGGTTAACTCCAGTCCTAGTCGACAGACGGCTCTCTTCTTCTTCTTCGATGCGTTCGTTATTTCGTATGTACCGCCTTTCGGTTAGTCTGAGTCCTTGATTAATTTCTTCTTTAAGTATATTAAAGAAAATTTAAAACCAAATTGCATAAACAGAAAGTTTATTAACAAATTATTTAAGTTTATCGATAAGAATTGATATTACACAGCAGTATCGATTCACTCAGGGCCGGTCGATAAAAAAGTTTACCTTGATTATATATAAAAATATAGTTCTTTGAACGGTTATTTAAGAATAGCCAGAGAAGGGTATGGACAAGAAAGTATAACACTTACAATGATAAATGTCTTAATACTAACAAATACAACATTATAATTAATAAATAAAAGTTTATATAATAATTAATTCAAACCAAATGCAGTCTAGAAATTCGCTGCCTTGCTTTAGTAAGAACGACGACGAATCAAAATGGCCGACCTGATCATGCGCAGTGGAACGTCTAACACCTCGACGAAATATTTGTTTCAATAAAGATGTCTTTTATTCGTTTATTGGTCTCAGCAATTGTGTATAATGGTTCTGGAGTTAATTGAGTGTCACTGGTGTATTGTTTAATAGTTCACTTGGTGTAAATGTTTGTGATTATGTCTATCTCACTTTGTCACACGTGTCGGGTTAACCTTGTTTGTTAGTCTGTAAAATTTATTGTATTGGTGTCATTTTAATTAATTAGGCGTGTGTGGTTCTGTTTATTGGTGATGCACTGTTCATAGTTTATTTTCACCGGTTCACAAATAAAAAACTCAAAATAAAAATTTATAAAATTTTCACCGAACTCGGTTCAATAATAGTTCGCCATTTGTTAAAGTTATGTAGAGCAAAAATCTCGTTTAAGTATTCACTTCAACGGATAATAATGAACTGTTCTCATTTCCTTCGTCTCCTGAAAATCTTAGCCAATTTAATATATATTATACATTGTTTCAAATTATCTTAGCTTCCGATACATTTTATTCGAATACATTATACACGGAAAATATTTTCGTTATTAATGAACTGTATGAAATACTAAATACATATTCGGTTTCTTTATTCTATTTTGCTTATTTTGATACTAATTAATGTAGTTTTCCAAAGTTTTCATTTAAAAAAGTTATATTTCTTTCATTTTGGAAAGTAGGCCCAAATATGTTTCCTGTCTCTGAGCAGATAATAGCCATTTTCCCTGATATAATTATTATTCTATTGAATCTGAAATTGATATAATTGTCTATTTTTACTTAATTTCTTGCAATTTAGTTTATTCATTATTATTTTTAAATATAATTCATTTATCTATGACTCCTCCTCTGAAATGTCAGTTAGTACATTCCATTTTTATTTATAATTTTACTTATCTTCTGACCATATCTTTATAAAGTATTAGTTACATGGTATTACTATATGGTGGGTTTATCTTACATAAATATTATCAGTTTAGTTGGTTTATAGGACTAGATTTGTCAATTATTCTGTAGTCTAAATTTATTATCTGGCCTAGATTTGATCTGTTGCTATTTGCATTGTTTTTACTAATATAGTTAGTTTGTACCCTTCTCTGACCTTCTATTCTAATATAATTTATTAACAATTTGTTCCTTTACTATTATAATATTGAATATTGATTTTGAACAATTAAAATATAACACTTATTTACTATTAAATCTGGTACTTTGAATCATACCTTTTTTTGTGTACTGATTACACACAGTAACATAATAAAACATTTTATAATATAGGAATGGTATCTACATTAAGATATTGCATTCCTAATTTAAATTAATAACAAAATAACATTGTATAACTTCAATACTGTTTAATACTAAATCTTATTATATAGTTAATATCTGGACATAGGAATATAACATTTTGGTTCCATTAACTGTTCAACACTTTGTACTAAACACAATCTGTTTATTTATATTATTCATTCTAAGGAATGTTCTAATAAAATCATTGGCATTTCATTAGCACGAGTATTCCTTGCTCCTTCCCCATATTACTTGATTAACTATTATCATGATACTGTTTAAAACACTTAAAGTTATTTATTGGCACGGTAATTCATGTACCTTTTCAAAGTTTATTTATTATAATTTAATAACTTGCACTTGTCCCTGGTTATTTATTGATATTATCACTAGTCCTTTTATAGTTTTATAATATGAAATATTTAACCATGGGGGAACTGTTAAGATTTGTCTATATAAACTATACAATAACTTTTTTGGGTGCACTGTTACTTAATACTCTAAACACTTCTGGTTTTTATCAGTTTTACATTAGTATATGGTTTGTTGGGGTGTTATACTTTCTATTGTGACATTGATTTATTTTTGGGGTTTTTGGTTTTCTCCCTATGGGTTTCTATTGGGTATTGTTCGAGTTTCACTTCCTTTATTCGAGTTGATCTTCACTGGTTTCTGATTATTCAGTATCTGGGTTTATTTTAGATTTCTTCTTTCTTCGTTCTTGGTTCTTCAGTACCATTTCGTTTTATACTCTTTTGTTTACTCTGGTCTGTTTTCTTTGTCGGTTTACTTGGTCTGGGTATCTTTATTGCCTGCTTCTATCCTACCTGGGTAATATTTTAATTTTAATTTTAGTTTTCTGGGTTTTTAATTTGTAATACAATTATATTATTTGCAGATTTTTTCTTTATGCTTACTTTTCTTGTTATTATAATAATTTATAGTGCTTTTTAATTGATTTTCATTTGGATCTTTTTGGATATTCCATATACTTGAGTTTTATTAATGATCATTTGGTAATTGATTTATGTGGATTATCTGTCATGCTACAATATATACAAATATTTTTTTATTTGTATTTATACATTACTAACCATGATAATGAATATTAATTGTTCAAGTTCCCTTAGTTGGAGGGTACAAGTCTATTTTCTATCTCCCCTCCTACGAGTTAATAACAATGCATAAGCGTAGCTGCTCCTTTCATTGTTCTCTTCATCCGGTTCTACTGACCTATTTATTTATATATTTTCTTACGTATAAAACCTTCTACATGAACTTGCATTCTCACACTGATAAACATTTTGCATCTTAACATATTATGCCATTCTTCAATCTGAACTTTTACATTATCTTAATTATACATTCCTACCTTCGTTCCTATTTCTCACAAGAACATTCTTTATCTTACTTAACCTTTCTTAAATAACTTATCTACTACATTAACTTTCATTACCTTTTATTACATTTCTTTAACAATACCTTTCTGATCGGTAATAATTTCCTTCATTCTTACCTTGAAATACACTTCCGTAACAGAATACTCTTTTAGCTTGTAGTGTGTCACATGATCGGTTACAGAGGAACTGTCTTAGAACACAACGATATTTTTCTCGAAGTCCTTAATCCTAAGTAGTGTCTGCCCTTTGACTTTTCACTCTCGCTTTCTTGTGTCCTTGTATCTCCATTAGGTTTGAAGTTTTCGCTTGATCAGCCGTTCTGACAATTATAGCAATTATTGCTCATCTTAATCATTCCTTCATATTTATAACATATCAATAATAACCTTCCTTACCATTTCTTCATATTAATAACAACATCAATAATACATTCCTTACAATTTCTTACATATTTCTTTACACATTTCATTCCTTGCCATGTATAATACAATTCCTAACTTTCTTTGAATATACTTTTATTTAGAATAAGATTCTTTATTATTTAATTCCTTATTTCTTTCCACTAATATTTCTTTTTTTTTTATTTGCAATCATAACCTTAATAAATAACATTTCTTAATTATACTCTCTTATCTTTTTACACATATTATTTCTTATTATTAATAATTAATAGTTATATTATTTTCTTTTAAAAATAATTATTTATTTTCGGGTATTGAGTTCTGAGTTCAGTGTTGTTAGATCTGACACCCCTCTTATTATAACAATTGTTTGTTGTACACAGGAAATTCATTGTACTCACCCTTGTGTAAACAACGTCCGCATTCCATTGTATTACTGCGACATCCGTATTTATCGTAGACATCACCTGTTCATAGGGTAACATTTTCGTTTTGCCTGTCGGCCACACAAAATCTCCTCTCTTTCGTCTCTCTTTACAAACGTTTCTCTCTCTCTCTCTCTCTCTCATTAATGCATTGTGTAAGGTCAGTCCGTTTGAAGCCTATATAAACAGCTGTCGAAGGTTTTTTCGTTCGTCTTTTACGATAACCTCTGTATTTTTCATATTTACAGTTATAATTATCGATACTATAATTACCGTTCGCTTGATATTTATCGTTCGTATATCTAATATCGTACTTACCACAATATTGCATAGTGTTTCGTATAGATAATTTACTACTTTTATTGTTAGGCCTACAGTGATATTTATCTCCATAAGTGTGGTGCCTTAAGTGTTTCACATGTATCATCTTATGTGACCTACTAGTGTGTGTGTGTGTCTCACAATTGGGATATCGCTATTAATAAGGTACGTTTTATTAACCTTTATTTGCTTCTCCTCCTTAATGTTAATTACTTTTTTATAATTATCGTTAGTAATTACGAACGTATTTTCTCTCTTATTTTTAATCTTGTGGTTTGTTTATCTTCTGCTGCCGCAATGTGCATATTAGAATCGTCAATTCTTTCTACTAATTCCTCTTTTGCTTTCCTTTCTTCTCTTAATTTTTCGGTCTGTTTTGTAAAAAATTCTGTTAACTCTTCTATTTGCGTTATAATATTATTTTCTTTTACTTTTCCTGTTTGTTTGTTCTCTACTTCACCAAATACGGCTTGCATCATAGCTTGAAGTGCCTCTCCCATCCTTAAACTTCCCGATATTGCCATGGTGAATTATTATTAAAAAATATTTATTTATAATATTTAAGTATATTATTTTTGTGGAACTGATTTATTACTTTTTATTTATTTATTGTTTCGTTATTATTATTTCTGTATTAATATCTACTGATATTATAATTACACCTTTACAATGATATTATTTCGTTGAGCGCCAGTTGTGTTTTAGTACACAACAATTAACATAACATACAGTTACTGTTTAGTATAAATACTTATTATTACAGATAATATATTTTTCATTTACACACCTTTATTTGTTTTAGAGCAACCATCTAGCTAAAAGAAAAATTTAGTAGTCAAATGGTGGGGATCATGCCACACGTTCATGGGCGACAAAATATTTATAACAGATTTTATAACACAAATAGTTTGAATTCGTGGAGCCCCACAATCTTGGAGCGCCAAAATATGCAACACTTTTTTTGATAATTCAAATAAAATTCTATTTTGTGTTTGAATAGCCCCACTTTGGAAGCGACAAAATGTAACAATGCAATTTTTATTTGAATGGGCCTCACGTTCTTTGGGACGCCAAAATGTAACACATTAACCCTTCTGTGCAATTTAATTTGTACATATTTAACTCATACACTCTCTATACCATTACTAACAACGTGTATGAATAATTGGGGTGTAGGTGTAATTATAATAAGAGTAACTTTTTTACGAATTGTAATATGCTTCATTTATTATTTGAAACAAACAAACAAAAATATTATAATATTATGAAAATCATGCTTAATACGCCATGTGATCTTCATTATCGATGGTTTCAAAGTGTCTTTACTATTCGTGTCAACATTACAAACATATCTTAAATTCTAAATATTGTATTATTTATTGTATATAGACTTCTCGTCAATATGTTAACGTTTCATGCTTGCTCAGTCTAAATGTGTGCTTATTTGAAAGTTATTACTGCATTCTTATTCTATCTTTCTTAATACCTTTGTATGGCTTTAAAAAAATCATTTTAGTACATTTAATTTATTACTATAAATGACTCTATGTTATGTACTTTTATCAAGAAAAGTTTAATAATTCAATTACTAATTTCAATAACTCTACGTTATGTTCATTACGAAAAATAATTAAATAACCTTTTTTTTTGATTACATATTAATTACATTGAATTTTATTTATCTCTACATACTTATTATTATGTTTACAAAAATTGTTTTGACTTTTAGAGTCTCTCAACGTCTTTCTCTTTGAAAATGATGTATTGGTTTTTCGTCACCTTAATTTCTGTAGAGTTGTCCCATGTCCTTCAGTGTTCTCCTCCTGTATGTCCTCTTGTCCTCACTGCTCGTCCTCTCGTCTCTCGTCCTCCACAGTACATTGACTGCTGTAGACTATGATGACAGGTTACTCTGGATCTGTAGCCGTTATTATAGAAACGTCTCCAGTCCTCTGCATCTCCTTCCTCTGCTAGTCGTGCTGTCGTACTCTGTCAGGAGTTGATGTTCTTAGCTGTCGACTGCATGTTGACGTCCGACTATTTCTTCGTTACGGTATTTTTTTATTATTGTTTTTATTACTTCAAATAAAAAAAAAACATTACTGTGATACTTTATAAGTTCAGTTACAACATCGTACTGATGTTAGATTTTTAAATCTAACTTCGTCCAAAATAGTTAAAAAAATTCGCGTTACGGACCGGCGTAGCGTACCGCCGCGACTATGGTTTGTTAAGAGAGAGCGATTTGCTCTCCTGGGCTTCTATTTATATCCACACAGAAAACTGCACCTGTCGATTCAGGAATCAGCCTGTCGACATTTGAAACATGGTGTGACAGCCCCCACTTTCGTCTCATTTCACATAATTGCACTTTTTTGCCAATCGCACTGTTTAACGCGGATTTCACGTTGCTCAAATAGTGTCTCATTTAATGACTTACGAGGTGTGCAATTATCATGATGCTTACACTACTAGTATAATATGATGCATTAAAAATCGCACTGTACTCGCATTGATTGTCCGAATTATGTACAATTCGCACTGAACTCGTGTCCGATTTTTACATATTTTTAGAAGTTTTTATCTTCTCACTAACATTTATGGTTTTCTTAAAATTAATTATTTTCTTAATTTGTTGTTTACTTGAGGGGTGAGATTCCAACTTTCAGGATCAGACAGGCTTCACGCACACACATTATTTACTTGTATACACACATGCAGTGGTAATCGCATGATGTTTGCCTGATGGTTCCTGCTTGAAAACCAGCTTCCAACCTCACACCTGCTCGTCTATTATATATTATTGAAATTAACTAAAATATTTACAATATATTATGTATTCGCATTACAGCCTTTGCTTGTATTGTCGCATTATTCCTCTACTTGGAGAAAACAAAATTTTTTAATAAATTTATTTATTAAAAATTTTTTTCTATCATTAGACATCTTATACTTCTTATATTTCATATTACTTATATAAATATTATAATAAAACAAAATAATTACTGTGTATGAATGTTGTTGAATTCCACCTTCGAAACGCCAAATTTGTAATGTTCCGTGTGTCTTCGTTAAGCCCTCACTGTTGGGTTAGCCAATTTTGTAACGTTTCTTGTTGTTACAAAACAAAATCTGTAATAATGATGTAAAAAATTTGAAATAAAAAAAATAATTTTATTTAAAAAAAAATTTTTGTTGTTTCTGAAAAAATATTTTTGTGTAGTTTTTATTTCCTAATATTTAAAAAATAATCGTGTTTATTGTTCGGAGTTAAAATTTCAATGGTATTATGTTTATAAGTGTAGTAGTGTCACTTTCTGTAAATTACTTTATGACAATCTGGTTAACTCCAGTCCTAGTCGACAGACGGCTCTCTTCTTCTTCTTCGATGCGTTCGTTATTTCGTATGTACCGCCTTTCGGTTAGTCTGAGTCCTTGATTAATTTCTTCTTTAAGTATATTAAAGAAAATTTAAAACCAAATTGCATAAACAGAAAGTTTATTAACAAATTATTTAAGTTTATCGATAAGAATCGATATTACACAGCAGTATCGATTCACTCAGGGCCGGTCGATAAAAAAGTTTACCTTGATTATATATAAAAATATAGTTCTTTGAACGGTTATTTAAGAATAGCCAGAGAAGGGTATGGACAAGAAAGTATAACACTTACAATGATAAATGTCTTAATACTAACAAATACAACGTTATAATTAATAAATAAAAGTTTATATAATAATTAATTCAAACCAAATGCAGTCTAGAAATTCGCTGCCTTGCTTTAGTAAGAACGATGACGAATCAAAATGGCCGACCTGATCATGCGCAGTGGAACGTCTAACACCTCGACGAAATATTTGTTTCAATAAAGATGTCTTTTCTTCGTTTATTGGTCTCAGCAATTGTGTATAATGGTTCTGGAGTTAATTGAGTGTCACTGGTGTATTGTTTAATAGTTCACTTGGTGTAAATGTTTGTGATTATGTCTATCTCACTTTGTCACACGTGTCGGGTTAACCTTGTTTGTTAGTCTGTAAAATTTATTGTATTGGTGTCATTTTAATTAATTAGGCGTGTGTGGTTCTGTTTATTGGTGATGCACTGTTCATAGTTTAATTTCACCGGTTCACAAATAAAAAACTCAAAATAAAAATTTATAAAATTTTCACCGAACTCGGTTCAATAATAGTTCGCCATTTGTTAAGGTTATGTAGAGCAAAAATCTCGTTTAAGTATTCACTTCAACGGATAATAATGAACTGTTCTCATTTCCTTCGTCTCCTGAAAATCTTAGCCAATTTAATATATATTATACATTGTTTCAAATTATCTTAGCTTCCGATACATTTTATTCGAATACATTATACACGGAAAATATTTTCGTTATTAATGAACTGTATGAAATACTAAATACATATTCGGTTTCTTTATTCTATTTTGCTTATTTTGATACTAATTAATGTAGTTTTCCAAAGTTTTCATTTAAAAAAGTTATATTTCTTTCATTTTGGAAAGTAGGCCCAAATATGTGTTTCCTGTCTCTGAGCAGATAATAGCCATTTTCCCTGATATAATTATTATTCTATTGAATCTGAAATTGATATAATTGTCTATTTTTACTTAATTTCTTGCAATTTAGTTTATTCATTATTATTTTTAAATATAATTCATTTATCTATGACTCCTCCTCTGAAATGTCAGTTAGTACATTCCATTTTTATTTATAATTTTACTTATCTTCTGACCATATCTTTATAAAGTATTAGTTACATGGTATTACTATATGGTGGGTTTATCTTATATAAATATTATCAGTTTAGTTGGTTTATAGGACTAGATTTGTCAATTATTCTGTAGTCTAAATTTATTATCTGGCCTAGATTTGATCTGTTGCTATTTGCATTGTTTTTACTAATATAGTTAGTTTGTACCCTTCTCTGACCTTCTATTCTAATATAATTTATTAACAATTTGTTCCTTTACTATTATAATATTGAATATTGATTTTGAACAATTAAAATATAACACTTATTTACTATTAAATCTGGTACTTTGAATCATACCTTTTTTTGTGTACTGATTACACACAGTAACATAATAAAACATTTTATAATATAGGAATGGTATCTACATTAAGATATTGCATTCCTAATTTAAATTAATAACAAAATAACATTGTATAACTTCAATACTGTTTAATACTAAATCTTATTATATAGTTAATATCTGGACATAGGAATATTAACATTTTGGTTCCATTAACTGTTCAACACTTTGTACTAAACACAATCTGTTTATTTATATTATTCATTCTAAGGAATGTTCTAATAAAATCATTGGCATTTCATTAGCACGAGTATTCCTTGCTCCTTCCCCATATTACTTGATTAACTATTATCATGATACTGTATAAAACACTTAGTTATTTATTGGCACGGTAATTCATGTACCTTTTCAAAGTTTATTTATTATAATTTAATAACTTGCACTTGTCCCTGGTTATTTATTGATATTATCACTAGTCCTTTTATAGTTTTATAATATGAAATATTTAACCATGGGGGAACTGTTAAGATTTGTCTATATAATCTATACAATAACTTTTTTGGGTGCACTGTTACTTAATACTCTAAACACTTTTGGTTTTTATCAGTTTTACATTAGTATATGGTTTGTTGGGGTGTTATACTTTCTATTGTGACATTGATTTATTTTTGGGGTTTTTGGTTTTCTCCCTATGGGTTTCTATTGGGTATTGTTCGAGTTTCACTTCCTTTATTCTAGTTGATCTTCACTGGTTTCTGATTATTCAGTATCTGGGTTTATTTTAGATTTCTTCTTTCTTCGTTCTTGGTTCTTCAGTACCATTTCGTTTTATACTCTTTTGTTTACTCTGGTCTGTTTTCTTTGTCGGTTTACTTGGTCTGGGTATCTTTATTGCCTGCTTCTATCCTACCTGGGTAATATTTTAATTTTAATTTTAGTTTTCTGGGTTTTTAATTTGTAATACAATTATATTATTTGCAGATTTTTTCTTTATGCTTACTTTTCTTGTTATTATAATAATTTATAGTGCTTTTTAATTGATTTTCATTTGGATCTTTTTGGATATCCCATATACTTGAGTTTTATTAATGATCATTTGGTAATTGATTTATGTGGATTATCTGTCATGCTACAATATATATAAATATTTTTTTATTTGTATTTATACATTACTAACCATGATAATGAATATTAATTGTTCAAGTTCCCTTAGTTGGAGGGTACAAGTCTATTTTCTATCTCCCCTCGCTACGAGTTAATAACAATGCATAAGCGTAGCTGCTCCTTTCATTGTTCTCTTCATCCTGTTCTACTGACCTATTTATTTATATATTTTCTTACGTATAAAACCTTCTACATGAACTTGCATTCTCACACTGATAAACATTTTGCATCTTAACATATTATGCCATTCTTCAATCTGAACTTTTACATTATCTTAATTATACATTCCTACCTTCGTTCCTATTTCTCACAAGAACATTCTTTATCTTACTTAACCTTTCTTAAATAACTTATCTACTACATTAACTTTCATTACCTTTTATTACATTTCTTTAACAATACCTTTCTGATCGGTAATAATTTCCTTCATTCTTACCTTGAAATACACTTCCGTAACAGAATACTCTTTTAGCTTGTAGTGTGTCACATGATCGGTTACAGAGGAACTGTCTTAGAACACAACGATATTTTTCTCGAAGTCCTTAATCCTAAGTAGTGTCTGCCCTTTGACTTTTCACTCTCGCTTTCTTGTGTGTCCTTGTATCTCCATTAGGTTTGAAGTTTTCGCTTGATCAGCCGTTCTGACAATTATAGCAATTATTGCTCATCTTTATCATTCCTTCATATTTATAACATATCAATAATAACCTTCCTTACCATTTCTTCATATTAATAACAACATCAATAATACATTCCTTACAATTTCTTACATATTTCTTTACACATTTCATTCCTTGCCATGTATAATACAATTCCTAACTTTCTTTGAATATACTTTTATTTAGAATAAGATTCTTTATTATTTAATTCCTTATTTCTTTCCACTAATATTTCTTTTTTTTTATTTGCAATCATAACCTTAATAAATAACATTTCTTAATTATACTCTCTTATCTTTTTACACATATTATTTCTTATTATTAATAATTAATAGTTTTATTATTTTCTTTTAAAAATAATTATTTATTTTCGGGTATTGAGTTCTGAGTTCAGTGTTGTTAGATCTGACACCCCTCTTATTATAACAATTGTTTGTTGTACACAGGAAATTCATTGTACTCACCCTTGTGCAAACAACGTCTGCATTCCATTGTATTACTGCGACATCCGTATTTATCGTAGACATCACCTGTTCATAGGGTAACATTTTCGTTTTGCCTGTCGGCCACACAAAATCTCCTCTCTTTCGTCTCTCTTTACAAACGTTTCTCTCTCTCTCTCTCTCTCATTAATGCATTGTGTAAGGTCAGTCCGTTTGAAGCCTATATAAACAGCTGTCGAAGGTTTTTTCGTTCGTCTTTTACGATAACCTCTGTATTTTTCATATTTACAGTTATAATTATCGATACTATAATTACCGTTCGCTTGATATTTATCGTTCGTATATCTAATATCGTACTTACCACAATATTGCATAGTGTTTCGTATAGATAATTTACTACTTTTATTGTTAGGCCTACAGTGATATTTATCTCCATAAGTGTGGTGCCTTAAGTGTTTCACATGTATCATCTTATGTGACCTACTAGTGTGTGTGTGTGTCTCACAATTGGGATATCGCTATTAATAAGGTACGTTTTATTAACCTTTATTTGCTTCTCCTCCTTAATGTTAATTACTTTTTTATAATTATCGTTAGTAATTACGAACGTATTTTCTCTCTTATTTTTAATCTTGTGGTTTGTTTATCTTCTGCTGCCGCAATGTGCATATTAGAATCGTCAATTCTTTCTACTAATTCCTCTTTTGCTTTCCTTTCTTCTCTTAATTTTTCGGTCTGTTTTGTAAAAAATTCTGTTAACTCTTCTATTTGCGTTATAATATTATTTTCTTTTACTTTTCCTGTTTGTTTGTTCTCTACTTCACCAAATACGGCTTGCATCATAGCTTGAAGTGCCTCTCCCATCCTTAAAGTTCCCGATATTGCCATGGTGAATTATTATTAAAAAATATTTATTTATAATATTTAAGTATATTATTTTTGTGGAACTGATTTATTACTTTTTATTTATTTATTGTTTCGTTATTATTATTTCTGTATTAATATCTACTGATATTATAATTACACCTTTACAATGATATTATTTCGTTGAGCGCCAGTTGTGTTTTAGTACACAACAATTAACATAACATACAGTTACTGTTTAGTATAAATACTTATTATTACAGATAATATATTTTTCATTTACACACCTTTATTTGTTTTAGAGCAACCATCTAGCTAAAAGAAAAATTTAGTAGTCAAATGGTGGGGATCATGCCACACGTTCATGGGCGACAAAATATTTATAACAGATTTTATAACACAAATAGTTTGAATTCGTGGAGCCCCACAATCTTGGAGCGCCAAAATATGCAACACTTTTTTTGATAATTCAAATAAAATTCTATTTTGTGTTTGAATAGCCCCACTTTGGAAGCGACAAAATGTAACAATGCAATTTTTATTTGAATGGGCCTCACGTTCTTTGGGACGCCAAAATGTAACACATTAACCCTTCTGTGCAATTTAATTTGTACATATTTAACTCATACACTCTCTATACCATTACTAACAACGTGTATGAATAATTGGGGTGTAGGTGTAATTATAATAAGAGTAACTTTTTTACGAATTGTAATATGCTTCATTTATTATTTGAAACAAACAAACAAAAATATTATAATATTATGAAAATCATGCTTAATACGCCATGTGATCTTCATTATCGATGGTTTCAAAGTGTCTTTACTATTCGTGTCAACATTACAAACATATCTTAAATTCTAAATATTGTATTATTTATTGTATATAGACTTCTCGTCAATATGTTAACGTTTCTTGCTTGCTCAGTCTAAATGTGTGCTTATTTGAAAGTTATTACTGCATTCTTATTCTATCTTTCTTAATACCTTTGTATGGCTTTAAAAAAATCATTTTAGTACATTTAATTTATTACTATAAATGACTCTATGTTATGTACTTTTATCAAGAAAAGTTTAATAATTCAATTACTAATTTCAATAACTCTACGTTATGTTCATTACGAAAAATAATTAAATAACCTTTTTTTTTGATTACATATTAATTACATTGAATTTTATTTATCTCTACATACTTATTATTATGTTTACAAAAATTGTTTTGACTTTTAGAGTCTCTCAACGTCTTTCTCTTTGAAAATGATGTATTGGTTTTTCGTCACCTTAATTTCTGTAGAGTTGTCCCATGTCCTTCAGTGTTCTCCTCCTGTATGTCCTCTTGTCCTCACTGCTCGTCCTCTCGTCTCTCGTCCTCCACAGTACATTGACTGCTGTAGACTATGATGACAGGTTACTCTGGATCTGTAGCCGTTATTATAGAAACGTCTCCAGTCCTCTGCATCTCCTTCCTCTGCTAGTCGTGCTGTCGTACTCTGTCAGGAGTTGATGTTCTTAGCTGTCGACTGCATGTTGACGTCCGACTATTTCTTCGTTACGGTATTTTTTTATTATTGTTTTTATTACTTCAAATAAAAAAAAAACATTACTGTGATACTTTATAAGTTCAGTTACAACATCGTACTGATGTTAGATTTTTAAATCTAACTTCGTCCAAAATAGTTAAAAAAATTCGCGTTACGGACCGGCGTAGCGTACCGCCGCGACTATGGTTTGTTAAGAGAGAGCGATTTGCTCTCCTGGGCTTCTATTTATATCCACACAGAAAACTGCACCTGTCGATTCAGGAATCAGCCTGTCGACATTTGAAACATGGTGTGACAGCCCCCACTTTCGTCTCATTTCACATAATTGCACTTTTTTGCCAATCGCACTGTTTAACGCGGATTTCACGTTGCTCAAATAGTGTCTCATTTAATGACTTACGAGGTGTGCAATTATCATGATGCTTACACTACTAGTATAATATGATGCATTAAAAATCGCACTGTACTCGCATTGATTGTCCGAATTATGTACAATTCGCACTGAACTCGTGTCCGATTTTTACATATTTTTAGAAGTTTTTATCTTCTCACTAACATTTATGGTTTTCTTAAAATTAATTATTTTCTTAATTTGTTGTTTACTTGAGGGGTGAGATTCCAACTTTCAGGATCAGACAGGCTTCACGCACACACATTATTTACTTGTATACACACATGCAGTGGTAATCGCGTGATGTTTGCCTGATGGTTCCTGCTTGAAAACCAGCTTCCAACCTCACACCTGCTCGTCTATTATATATTATTGAAATTAACTAAAATATTTACAATATATTATGTATTCGCATTACAGCCTTTGCTTGTATTGTCGCATTATTCCTCTACTTGGAGAAAACAAAATTTTTTAATAAATTTATTTATTAAAAATTTTTTTCTATCATTAGACATCTTATACTTCTTATATTTCATATTACTTATATAAATATTATAATAAAACAAAATAATTACTGTGTATGAATGTTGTTGAATTCCACCTTCGAAACGCCAAATTTGTAATGTTCCGTGTGTCTTCGTTAAGCCCTCACTGTTGGGTTAGCCAATTTTGTAATGTTTCTTGTTGTTACAAAACAAAATCTGTAATAATGATGTAAAAAATTTGAAATAAAAAAAATAATTTTATTTAAAAAAAAATTTTTGTTGTTTCTGAAAAAATATTTTTGTGTAGTTTTTATTTCCTAATATTTAAAAAATAATCGTGTTTATTGTTCGGAGTTAAAATTTCAATGGTATTATGTTTATAAGTGTAGTAGTGTCACTTTCTGTAAATTACTTTATGACAATCTGGTTAACTCCAGTCCTAGTCGACAGACGGCTCTCTTCTTCTTCTTCGATGCGTTCGTTATTTCGTATGTACCGCCTTTCGGTTAGTCTGAGTCCTTGATTAATTTCTTCTTTAAGTATATTAAAGAAAATTTAAAACCAAATTGCATAAACAGAAAGTTTATTAACAAATTATTTAAGTTTATCGATAAGAATCGATATTACACAGCAGTATCGATTCACTCAGGGCCGGTCGATAAAAAAGTTTACCTTGATTATATATAAAAATATAGTTCTTTGAACGGTTATTTAAGAATAGCCAGAGAAGGGTATGGACAAGAAAGTATAACACTTACAATGATAAATGTCTTAATACTAACAAATACAACGTTATAATTAATAAATAAAAGTTTATATAATAATTAATTCAAACCAAATGCAGTCTAGAAATTCGCTGCCTTGCTTTAGTAAGAACGATGACGAATCAAAATGGCCGACCTGATCATGCGCAGTGGAACGTCTAACACCTCGACGAAATATTTGTTTCAATAAAGATGTCTTTTCTTCGTTTATTGGTCTCAGCAATTGTGTATAATGGTTCTGGAGTTAATTGAGTGTCACTGGTGTATTGTTTAATAGTTCACTTGGTGTAAATGTTTGTGATTATGTCTATCTCACTTTGTCACACGTGTCGGGTTAACCTTGTTTGTTAGTCTGTAAAATTTATTGTATTGGTGTCATTTTAATTAATTAGGCGTGTGTGGTTCTGTTTATTGGTGATGCACTGTTCATAGTTTAATTTCACCGGTTCACAAATAAAAAACTCAAAATAAAAATTTATAAAATTTTCACCGAACTCGGTTCAATAATAGTTCGCCATTTGTTAAGGTTATGTAGAGCAAAAATCTCGTTTAAGTATTCACTTCAACGGATAATAATGAACTGTTCTCATTTCCTTCGTCTCCTGAAAATCTTAGCCAATTTAATATATATTATACATTGTTTCAAATTATCTTAGCTTCCGATACATTTTATTCGAATACATTATACACGGAAAATATTTTCGTTATTAATGAACTGTATGAAATACTAAATACATATTCGGTTTCTTTATTCTATTTTGCTTATTTTGATACTAATTAATGTAGTTTTCCAAAGTTTTCATTTAAAAAAGTTATATTTCTTTCATTTTGGAAAGTAGGCCCAAATATGTGTTTCCTGTCTCTGAGCAGATAATAGCCATTTTCCCTGATATAATTATTATTCTATTGAATCTGAAATTGATATAATTGTCTATTTTTACTTAATTTCTTGCAATTTAGTTTATTCATTATTATTTTTAAATATAATTCATTTATCTATGACTCCTCCTCTGAAATGTCAGTTAGTACATTCCATTTTTATTTATAATTTTACTTATCTTCTGACCATATCTTTATAAAGTATTAGTTACATGGTATTACTATATGGTGGGTTTATCTTATATAAATATTATCAGTTTAGTTGGTTTATAGGACTAGATTTGTCAATTATTCTGTAGTCTAAATTTATTATCTGGCCTAGATTTGATCTGTTGCTATTTGCATTGTTTTTACTAATATAGTTAGTTTGTACCCTTCTCTGACCTTCTATTCTAATATAATTTATTAACAATTTGTTCCTTTACTATTATAATATTGAATATTGATTTTGAACAATTAAAATATAACACTTATTTACTATTAAATCTGGTACTTTGAATCATACCTTTTTTTGTGTACTGATTACACACAGTAACATAATAAAACATTTTATAATATAGGAATGGTATCTACATTAAGATATTGCATTCCTAATTTAAATTAATAACAAAATAACATTGTATAACTTCAATACTGTTTAATACTAAATCTTATTATATAGTTAATATCTGGACATAGGAATATTAACATTTTGGTTCCATTAACTGTTCAACACTTTGTACTAAACACAATCTGTTTATTTATATTATTCATTCTAAGGAATGTTCTAATAAAATCATTGGCATTTCATTAGCACGAGTATTCCTTGCTCCTTCCCCATATTACTTGATTAACTATTATCATGATACTGTATAAAACACTTAGTTATTTATTGGCACGGTAATTCATGTACCTTTTCAAAGTTTATTTATTATAATTTAATAACTTGCACTTGTCCCTGGTTATTTATTGATATTATCACTAGTCCTTTTATAGTTTTATAATATGAAATATTTAACCATGGGGGAACTGTTAAGATTTGTCTATATAATCTATACAATAACTTTTTTGGGTGCACTGTTACTTAATACTCTAAACACTTTTGGTTTTTATCAGTTTTACATTAGTATATGGTTTGTTGGGGTGTTATACTTTCTATTGTGACATTGATTTATTTTTGGGGTTTTTGGTTTTCTCCCTATGGGTTTCTATTGGGTATTGTTCGAGTTTCACTTCCTTTATTCTAGTTGATCTTCACTGGTTTCTGATTATTCAGTATCTGGGTTTATTTTAGATTTCTTCTTTCTTCGTTCTTGGTTCTTCAGTACCATTTCGTTTTATACTCTTTTGTTTACTCTGGTCTGTTTTCTTTGTCGGTTTACTTGGTCTGGGTATCTTTATTGCCTGCTTCTATCCTACCTGGGTAATATTTTAATTTTAATTTTAGTTTTCTGGGTTTTTAATTTGTAATACAATTATATTATTTGCAGATTTTTTCTTTATGCTTACTTTTCTTGTTATTATAATAATTTATAGTGCTTTTTAATTGATTTTCATTTGGATCTTTTTGGATATCCCATATACTTGAGTTTTATTAATGATCATTTGGTAATTGATTTATGTGGATTATCTGTCATGCTACAATATATATAAATATTTTTTTATTTGTATTTATACATTACTAACCATGATAATGAATATTAATTGTTCAAGTTCCCTTAGTTGGAGGGTACAAGTCTATTTTCTATCTCCCCTCGCTACGAGTTAATAACAATGCATAAGCGTAGCTGCTCCTTTCATTGTTCTCTTCATCCTGTTCTACTGACCTATTTATTTATATATTTTCTTACGTATAAAACCTTCTACATGAACTTGCATTCTCACACTGATAAACATTTTGCATCTTAACATATTATGCCATTCTTCAATCTGAACTTTTACATTATCTTAATTATACATTCCTACCTTCGTTCCTATTTCTCACAAGAACATTCTTTATCTTACTTAACCTTTCTTAAATAACTTATCTACTACATTAACTTTCATTACCTTTTATTACATTTCTTTAACAATACCTTTCTGATCGGTAATAATTTCCTTCATTCTTACCTTGAAATACACTTCCGTAACAGAATACTCTTTTAGCTTGTAGTGTGTCACATGATCGGTTACAGAGGAACTGTCTTAGAACACAACGATATTTTTCTCGAAGTCCTTAATCCTAAGTAGTGTCTGCCCTTTGACTTTTCACTCTCGCTTTCTTGTGTGTCCTTGTATCTCCATTAGGTTTGAAGTTTTCGCTTGATCAGCCGTTCTGACAATTATAGCAATTATTGCTCATCTTTATCATTCCTTCATATTTATAACATATCAATAATAACCTTCCTTACCATTTCTTCATATTAATAACAACATCAATAATACATTCCTTACAATTTCTTACATATTTCTTTACACATTTCATTCCTTGCCATGTATAATACAATTCCTAACTTTCTTTGAATATACTTTTATTTAGAATAAGATTCTTTATTATTTAATTCCTTATTTCTTTCCACTAATATTTCTTTTTTTTTATTTGCAATCATAACCTTAATAAATAACATTTCTTAATTATACTCTCTTATCTTTTTACACATATTATTTCTTATTATTAATAATTAATAGTTTTATTATTTTCTTTTAAAAATAATTATTTATTTTCGGGTATTGAGTTCTGAGTTCAGTGTTGTTAGATCTGACACCCCTCTTATTATAACAATTGTTTGTTGTACACAGGAAATTCATTGTACTCACCCTTGTGCAAACAACGTCTGCATTCCATTGTATTACTGCGACATCCGTATTTATCGTAGACATCACCTGTTCATAGGGTAACATTTTCGTTTTGCCTGTCGGCCACACAAAATCTCTCTTTTGTCTCTCTTTACAAACGTTTCTCTCTCTCTCTCCCTCTCTCTCTCCCTCTCCCTCTCTCCCTCTCCCTCTCTCCCTCTCCCTCTCTCCCTCTCTCCCTCTCTCTCTCTCTCTCTCTCTCTCCCTCTCTCCCTCTCTCTCTCTCTCTCTCTCTCTCTCTCTCTCTCTCTCTCTCTCTCTCTCTCTCTCTCTCTCTCTCTCTCTCTCTCTCTCTCTCTCTCTCTCTCTCACATTAATGCATTGTGTAAGGTCAGTCCGTTTGAAGCCTATATAAACAGGTGTCGACGGTTTTTTTCGTTCGTCTTTTACGATAACCTCTGTAGTTTTCATACGTACAGTTATAATTATCGATACTATAATTACCGTTCGCTTGATATTTATCGTGCGTATATCTAATATCGTACTTACCACAATTTTGCATAGTGTTTCGTATAGATAATTTACTACGTTTATTGTTAGGCCTACAGTGATATTTATCTCCGTAAGTGTGGTGCCTTAAGTGTTTCACATGTATCATCTTATGTGACCTACTAGTGTGTGTGTGTGTCTCACAATTGGGATATCGCTATTAATAAGGTACGTTTTATTAACCTTTATTTGCTTCTCCTCCTTAATGTTAATTACTTTTTTATAATTATCGTTAGTAATTACGAACGTATTTTCTCTCTTATTTTTAATCTTGTGGTTTGTTTATCTTCTGCTGCCGCAATGTGCATATTAGAATCGTCAATTCTTTCTACTAATTCCTCTTTTGCTTTCCTTTCTTCTCTTAATTTTTCGGTCTGTTTTGTAAAAAATTCTGTTAACTCTTCTATTTGCGTTATAATATTATTTTCTTTTACTTTTCCTGTTTGTTTGTTCTCTACTTCACCAAATACGGCTTGCATCATAGCTTGAAGTGCCTCTCCCATCCTTAAAGTTCCCGATATTGCCATGGTGAATTATTATTAAAAAATATTTATTTATAATATTTAAGTATATTATTTTTGTGGAACTGATTTATTACTTTTTATTTATTTATTGTTTCGTTATTATTATTTCTGTATTAATATCTACTGATATTATAATTACACCTTTACAATGATATTATTTCGTTGAGCGCCAGTTGTGTTTTAGTACACAACAATTAACATAACATACAGTTACTGTTTAGTATAAATACTTATTATTACAGATAATATATTTTTCATTTACACACCTTTATTTGTTTTAGAGCAACCATCTAGCTAAAAGAAAAATTTAGTAGTCAAATGGTGGGGATCATGCCACACGTTCATGGGCGACAAAATATTTATAACAGATTTTATAACACAAATAGTTTGAATTCGTGGAGCCCCACAATCTTGGAGCGCCAAAATATGCAACACTTTTTTTGATAATTCAAATAAAATTCTATTTTGTGTTTGAATAGCCCCACTTTGGAAGCGACAAAATGTAACAATGCAATTTTTATTTGAATGGGCCTCACGTTCTTTGGGACGCCAAAATGTAACACATTAACCCTTCTGTGCAATTTAATTTGTACATATTTAACTCATACACTCTCTATACCATTACTAACAACGTGTATGAATAATTGGGGTGTAGGTGTAATTATAATAAGAGTAACTTTTTTACGAATTGTAATATGCTTCATTTATTATTTGAAACAAACAAACAAAAATATTATAATATTATGAAAATCATGCTTAATACGCCATGTGATCTTCATTATCGATGGTTTCAAAGTGTCTTTACTATTCGTGTCAACATTACAAACATATCTTAAATTCTAAATATTGTATTATTTATTGTATATAGACTTCTCGTCAATATGTTAACGTTTCTTGCTTGCTCAGTCTAAATGTGTGCTTATTTGAAAGTTATTACTGCATTCTTATTCTATCTTTCTTAATACCTTTGTATGGCTTTAAAAAAATCATTTTAGCACATTTAATTTATTACTATAAATGACTCTATGTTATGTACTTTTATCAAGAAAAGTTAAATAATTCAATTACTAATTTCAATAACTCTACGTTATGTTCATTACGAAAAATAATTAAATAACCTTTTTTTTGATTACATATTAATTACATTGAATTTTATTTATCTCTACATACTTATTATTATGTTTACAAAAATTGTTTTGACTTTTAGAGTCTCTCAACGTCTTTCTCTTTGAAAATGATGTATTGGTTTTTCGTCACCTTAATTTCTGTAGAGTTGTCCCATGTCCTTCAGTGTTCTCCTCCTGTATGTCCTCTTGTCCTCACTGCTCGTCCTCTCGTCTCTCGTCCTCCACAGTACATTGACTGCTGTAGACTATGATGACAGGTTACTCTGGATCTGTAGCCATTATTATAGAAACGTCTCCAGTCCTCTGCATCTCCTTCCTCTGCTAGTCGTGCTCTCGTACTCTGTCAGGAGTTGATGTTCTTAGCTGTCGACTGCTTGTTGACGTCCGACGATTTCTTCGTTACGGTATTTTTTTATTATTGTTTTTATTACTTCAAATAAAAAAAAACAGTACCGTGATACTTTATAAGTTCAGTTACAACATTGTACTGATGTTAGATTTTTAAATCTAACTTCGTCCAAAATAGTTTAAAAAATTCGCGTTACGGACTGGCATAGCGTACCGCCGCGACTATGGTTTGTTAAGAGAGAGCGATTAGATCTCCTGGGCTTCTATTTATATCCACACAGAAAACTGCACCTGTCGATTCAGGAATCAGCCTGTCGACATTTGAAACATGGTGTGACAGCCCCCACTTTCGTCTCATTTCACATAATTGCACTTTTTTGCCAATCGCACTGTTTAACGCGGATTTCACGTTGCTCAAATAGTGTCTCATTTAATGACTTACGAGGTGTGCAATTATCATGATGCTAGTATAATATGATGCATTAAAAATCGCACTGTACTCGCATTGATTGTCCGAATTATGTACAATTCGCACTGAACTCGTGTCCGATTTTTACATATTTTTAGAAGTTTTTACCTTCTCACTAAAATTTATGGTTTTCTTAAAATTAATGATTTCCTTAATTTGTTGTTTACTTGAGGGGTGAGATTGCAACTTTCAGGATCAGACAGGCTTCACGCACACACATTATTTACTTGTATACACACATGCAGTGGTAATCGCGTGATGTTTGCCTGATGGTTCCTGCTTGAAAACCAGCTTCCAATCTCACACCTGCTCGTCTATTATATATTATTGAAATTAACTAAAATATTTACAATATATTATGTATGTGCATTACAGCCTTTGCTTGTATTGTCGCATTATTCCTCTACTTGGAGAAAAAAAATTTTTAATAAATTTATTTATTAAAATATTTTTTTCTATCATTAGACATCTTATACTTCTTATATTTCATATTACTTATATATATATAAATATTTTTTATTTGTATTTATACATTACTAACCATGATAATGAATATTGTGATGGTACATCTCATCACATATGTATAAGATATATTATAACGATAAGATATAAATAACAAGTACTAGCACAAGCCATGAAAGGGAAAAAACTTATTAAAAAGTATGTAATTAACATTAAATTATCAATTCCAACATCCAACAAAAGTAACCAAAGAAGATTATATTAATATTATGTAAGAAACAGTAGTTATAAAAGGAAATTCAGAAAAGAACAAACAAAGAAAAATTTCTAATAATGTGACAAAACCCAATAGTTATGGTAGGTGAGGGGCATGAACAGATCCTATATGAACAATATAACATGAACTACAAATGGACTGATAATAATAGAAAAATGAAACGGGCGACGATGATTATCACAAGAAAAAATCAACATTGAGTAGAAGAAATGGGAAGAGGCAAAGAACCAGAATTAGAACTGAGAAACAGAAGTTTGTACCAAAAAACATGACAAGTTGACCCAATCTAATGAGTAAACTAGTCCTATTCTTTTAATAAACAATACAATTGATAGGAGTACCCAATAAAGATAATATAAAATTAAGAATGCAATGCAGTAGAGTAAATAATAACAAAATATGTAAAAATTTAAGAAACCAGTGTAGATCTATGAGTTCAAACAAGTGAAGATAGTGAGAGCCCAAAATAATTAAATGATGATCCAAAGATCATAATATGAACCAGTGGGGAAGTGAAAGCCAGTGGGGGTTATCATTGAAATGATAAAGGTCTTATGAACCACATATATGGAAATAAGAACCAAAATATAGTGACAAAGTATTTTTGTATTAAGTGTTTTGATAAAATCCAATGTTCTATGTCATATATAATTATTTATTCATAAGGATTGAACACCTATTCATTTTTAAATAATGCACAGTTATTGGCTTATGCTATAATTTAAATAATAAGATATAGTGACATACAAAAGAGTTAGGGTAATAAACACCCGTGTTCAGTTATATTAGAAATAGTTAATATGGGAGCCTGTGTGCACCATTAATTTATATGTTATGAAAGTTTTGTTGAGAAAATGTTAGTTATCTAGTGAACAGAATGTTCATAAACTGTTCAAAATGTTAATCAGGTGATTGGGAAAGATCTAATATTATAAAAAAGGATATTGTACAGAAATAACTGACTGTTAGACATATAGGCCCAAGAATTGAGCCAGACCCAACCAACATTGAAATAGTTAGATAAACACTACTAAATTAAATAAAACTAAAAACAAAAGCTTGGTTTTGATGAAATATGAAGATGTAAATGGAGGGAGATATATAAATCCATTGCTATCATAATATAGATAATGAACATAATTGTAAAGTGTTTAGTAAGCCACTAAGCTGACATGGCTTCAGTATTATTGTTATTGTCAGAAAAATAGGTGTAGGTATTTAAATTAATGATATTGTATGTAAAGCAGAAATACTCAGAATTATATTTAGTAGTAAGAATAACAATATTAGAAGATATTAGATCTGTAAGACATACAACAAAAATGTCAAACAAGATTAGGTCAATGCCTCAAAACACAAAAGTATAAACCTGCCAAAACAATAGATAAGAGGCCAAAATGGGGTGAGATTAGCATCAAAACAATTTAATTTTAATGAACAATAAAATGGTACTAATTAAAGATGAATTTAAATCAAAATAAATGAAACGTAATCTGAGGTGACAAAATTAAAAACGCCAGTTTTCAAAAATAACTTAGTCACGTGACGTTCAAGGCGGTCAAGGCCGTAGACCAATCAAAAACACCAAAAAGCTAGGTCACCAACGAGATTTAAATATTTTTAGAGAGACAGTTGATTGTTAGATATAAAACTGAAAACTTCAACAGCATATTGCTGGCAGTAAAAAATTAATATTAAAAGAGTGAAAACTTACTCCAGGAGAGGCGTTTCCGATAAAAGTAATACCGAAAGGATCGATAACACATGACACGACATCAGAACCAAGAAAAACCAACACACTAACGAGAATCTAAGAAAATAGATACCGAACTCAAAAGCGTCCATTCCGTATATACGAAGGCAACGGTGAGAAATTTTGGTTAATTCCAGCAGAATACTACATAAAATCACAACACAATTTCCACTAAAAAACATAGCTGTTCCAGATAAAGGAGGCTATATACAAACTATTACTATAAACTACTATAACTAAGACTTTATTTAAAACACTTTAATTGGAATTTAAAAAACATATTTTTCTGAGGTGAGAACTCGATAGTCCGCCATGTTGTGTTACTGAAAGCACTGTGTTAACTTACCCCTTTTTTGTCTTATTTATACAATTATTAGTACTGAATGTATGATACTTAATACTGTATAATTTGAATAATAAATCTTATCACCGGAGTAACACGTGTTTTGCTCATTTACTTGCATTAGGCTTTTGGTCCAGAATTGCGTTAAGCAAGACAAGACAGAGGTATTCGGGTACTGAAATAACCATTCACACAACATGAGGATAACAAATTAGATTTTATTTAGTTATTACTGTTTACGATTACAAACAATTAGAGTCAATTAATACTTGATAAAATGCAAAATGGCGGCTTCATGACTTCCGTTTTCTAGCCATGCTTTCATGGTTACCTAGCCGTTTTCTTTGAAATTAAGGCTTTTATCAAATTCATTTACTGCAGTTAAAACTTCAAGAGGAATGTTTTTAAATTTTCTTTCTGTTAATAGTTACTCTAAACTTGATCACGAACCAACGCCTCAGATATATTTACTTAAGGTTGGCCAACTCTCACGTTCACACTATCACACACAACATTCATTTTTCTGATACTGAATACATTTTATTTTATAGATTTAGAGCTCATGTTTGAAATTTAGAAAGTAATTTTGAAAGGGCTTTCCTGAAATTGATGCGGCGTAGCCTCCTCAGAAGACTCCCATGTTGGCTGGCAGATGTTCGGCCGAATCTCTCTTTGTCCTTTTTTGTGCACTGAATTTACTAAACTTTTACATTGGTTGTCCACTGATGCTACATTATTGTTGATCATTACATTTTTTAAACAATTCTTTCATTTTTATGGCAAAAACTGCCCACTATACTGTTTGAGCATGTGCTCTCTTTGAGTTGTTACTGACGACTGGGCCAGACGTTGTATATCTAGTTTTCGTCTGTCTTTTATACTGAATTTACATGGTGGTTATTGTTATTTGTTCACTATTTACTTTTAGTTACATTTTGTTAATTCAAATAAACACTTTCGCTGACTATTTTATGCCAGCACAATTTCCACGTGTTACTGCCATGGTGATGTTACAACGACTGGGGGCGATTCAGACGCAATTGTTACGTAAGTGGTCGTGCATCTGACGTCATTGTCTATTGTTCTCTAACCACTGTTTTGGTTAATACGTAATTGTTTTTTAACTCGTCATTGATTTGGTGACGATTTATTATCGTAGACCAATGGAAAGTCAGTATTGTCCGTGTTTTAGCGCCAACACTGCCATTTTCGTGGGTTCAATTTGCTCGTACGCCTCTGACCTTGGATCGTCTCTCCACCGGCGAATTTACATATTTATTGGGACTTGGGCCAAAACTAACCTTGTCTAACTTAACTTGATGATTACCATAAAATTCATAATAAAAATACCCTTACATCCCATTATTCCGATACAGACAATTTTGTACTGTTACAAAACCCCCTCAATGAAAGGTTTTGTGTCGAGACACAAAAACTTTCATTGACTCATTCATACTTCTCTAAAAGGATCAGTTCAGATATGTGCCACAACCCCCTGTAATGTTAATAAAATAAAAAAATCTCAATCACTTACCCTTGGTTCCATAGTGTCGATCGTACCCGTCTGACCTTACTGGACTTCTCCTGAGAGATCCCTACACCATAAGGCCATGAGGCACTGCACGCTCCTGTTCTGACGCTCCGGCCAGCTCAGGATCGCGGTCACAACACCATAAAAACTCTGAAACATTCAATACAAAATTTTAAAATAGTGGTCTCATTCATTTACATATCCGCAACTGATATGTTTCCTCTTAGATGCATTGGTTTGTGATTTGAGGCGTTGGTTTTAGTTATTTACAAAGTACCAAATAACAAAATAAAACATAACAAGATTTAGGATAGATAAGCCTTCTACTTAACAACACTCCTACATATTTGTATCAATTGCTTTGACTCCCGTCAATATTAACTTGCCTCTTTCATCATAAAATTATACTCTTATAATAAACACAACATAAATTTTTTGATTCTCAAACAACAACTACTATTTTTATTCACTTACTTCAATTAATCATTACATTTATTTAGCATGGCAGTACTTCAATACTATCTAAATTTCTTTGTTAATTTCTTTACTTTAATTTCAAACCCTTTTCTACAGAATCACCTTTTTCTAGAGACTGGTTACTATAACACAAATTTTAATGTTATTCTGGTCACTACCCTTCTAGTAGTCTCCTAACCACACACTCTATTATCAACATAATAAAACACAATAAAACGTTGTACATCATAAGCATTAAACACTAACATTGAACAATTCACTTTACTTAATTCATATTTACATAACTTGCAGCAGAACTTATAACATTTTTTTTTTTTATTATCAACTTTCGGTTAACTTTTAGTCATTTAACATTCATTTAGATTCTATACAACAACAAAATTTCAAATATACCATTACCTTTCCAGTTACCTCACCTTTCTACTATGAATTTTCCCTTTTCTAACCCTTTTTATCCTTATTTATTAGTTTGGGTGACTCTCAATTACTCACTATTTCCTCTATCTTATTTTGGTATTCGTCAATCTAACCTTACTCACCTCTTTTTCACTACTAACAACCGCTTCTAACCATTAATACATTATGACACCAATATCTCAATAATAACCCCCTTTCACAAATCCCATTTAAAACCTCTGGCACCGCTCATTTTTGTACTAGTATGTGTGTATTCCCTCTAACCAACTCATTCCCTTATCGGTTCCTGACCCTTTCAGATAACCCTTTCCGGCACACAACGATCCACTCCCGTCTCAACATCTCTCGTTGGACTCCTACACCAATACCCTTATTACAAAATATCACCAACAACAACAAATATAATTACCATTCACATTACTCAACTCTACATATAATCGCTAACCACTGTGTCCCTAAAATATCTAACGCCTCTTTATATATCATCAACATCTCAGCACTTTATTTTCCCTAACTCCCAATAACTCTATTTACCTAACTCCAATGCCCTTATTTATCACTATCCCCAAACTCTTTATAACATTTCAACATTAATATACCATTAGAAATTCATCACTTATCTGCTAACAACAATACCTCTCAATACCCAAATCTATTACCTGCTTAATCATTTATTAACCCTTTAGAATCTAAATCTCATAATATCATTTAAACTTTCTTCAGTTATTTAAAATCGTACAATACATGCTTACATAAAAAAAATACATAAAGTACACAACAGCAAAAATACACAAATACATAGACATCAATACACAAAAATATACAATTCACATAATCATGAAATCATTTACCATAATCAGTCCTGATCAGTCCATGTAAAAAAAAAAAAAAACCACTGGTCACATAATTAAATGTTCATAACACAATAAACAATACACAACTACCCCATATCGTCGAACAATAGTCTTATCTTATATCTATATACATTGCTTATTATTGAATCTCTTATATTAACATCATAAATGCATCTACCATTCAAATTTTCATTATTTTCCACAAACTCATTTAATCTGTCATGATTGGTCATTGTCCTGTCACCTCCAGTATAATTCGTCACCAGTAGGTATGTTATAAAGTCATTATTTTCATTATCATCTCCTACGACTGCTATATCAGCTTCCTTACAAGGTAAGTACTTATTATTTTTATTATCAATCATCTCTACTCCTAACCTTTCCATAAATTCTTCATAAGTTCTACTCATCTTAAAAATCTCTATTTCTCTCTTTCTCTCACAATATCTCTTACTTTCAAAACATCTCTCTCTTTTAAAATATCTCTCATAATAACTCTCCCAATAACACTTCTCTCTCTCAATATATCTCTCTTTACACCCACTCTTTAAACCTTCAAAACACACTATCATTCCTTTATTATTATATTCAATTCCCCATAAAATTTCATTTATACTACCAACCTCCACACTATTATCACCTATTACTGTATTTTCATCTATTTTATCGTAATTTTCTACCCCACTTACCTTGTCCTCTTCGTTCACTCCAACTTTGTTTAATTCTAATTTCTTCTTTTCTAATTCTATTTTTTCTAACTTTGTACATATTTCATTTAATCTTTTGTCAAAATTGCAACCTTGTTTTTTAATTTCTTTTTTAATATCACTCAATTGTACATCGAATTTGATGCTCTGCTCATTGAAAAGCAGTTTCATCGTTTTTATTATGTCATTTTCTTCCATTCTGGTATTTACTATAGGCGTTGAGTTCGCCTGTGGCGTGCTCAACATCAATGATTCTGTGTTTGTATTTTCTACGTTAATGCTTTCGTTATCTGCCATTTTATCGTACTGATGGTACTAAACTTTGTTTTTATTTGTTGTGTACGTCTTTTATACTATAGGTAATCTCTGTAGATAACCTCTCTTTTCTGTTTATTTCTTTACCCATCTAACCTCCGCTTGTCTGCTTATTTATATATTTTTTATTAATATATAAAGTCCAAGTTCGGGCTGCCATCTGTTAACTTACACCTTTTTGTTTATTATTTATACAATTATTAGTACTGAATGTATGATACTTAATACTGTATAATTTGAATAATAAATCTTATCACTGGAGTAACACGTGTTTTGCTCATTTACTTGCATTAGGCTTTTGGTCCAGAATTGCGTTAAGCAAGACAAGACAGAGGTATTCGGGTACTGAAATAACCATTCACACAACATGAGGATAACAAATTAGATTTTATTTAGTTATTACTGTTTACGATTACAAACAATTAGAGTCAATTAATACTTGATAAAATGCAAAATGGCGGCTTCATGACTTCCGTTTTCTAGCCATGCTTTCATGGTTACCTAGCCGTTTTCTTTGAAATTAAGGCTTTTATCAAATTCATTTACTGCAGTTAAAACTTCAAGAGGAATGTTTTTAAATTTTCTTTCTGTTAATAGTTACTCTAAACTTGATCACGAACCAACGCCTCAGATATATTTACTTAAGGTTGGCCAACTCTCACGTTCACACTATCACACACAACATTCATTTTTCTGATACTGAATACATTTTATTTTATAGATTTAGAGCTCATGTTTGAAATTTAGAAAGTAATTTTGAAAGGGCTTTCCTGAAATTGATGCGGCGTAGCCTCCTCAGAAGACTCCCATGTTGGCTGGCAGATGTTCGGCCGAATCTCTCTTTGTCCTTTTTTGTGCACTGAATTTACTAAACTTTTACATTGGTTGTCCACTGATGCTACATTATTGTTGATCATTACATTTTTTAAACAATTCTTTCATTTTTATGGCAAAAACTGCCCACTATACTGTTTGAGCATGTGCTCTCTTTGAGTTGTTACTGACGACTGGGCCAGACGTTGTATATCTAGTTTTCGTCTGTCTTTTACACTGAATTTACATGGTGGTTATTGTTATTTGTTCACTATTTACTTTTAGTTACATTTTGTTAATTCAAATAAACACTTTCGCTGACTATTTTATGCCAGCACAATTTCCACGTGTTACTGCCATGGTGATGTACAACGACTGGGGGCGATTCAGACGCAATTGTTACGTAAGTGGTCGTGCATCTGACGTCATTGTCTATTGTTCTCTAACCACTGTTTTGGTTAATACGTAATTGTTTTTTAACTCGTCATTGATTTGGTGACGATTTATTATCGTAGACCAATGGAAAGTCAGTATTGTCCGTGTTTTAGCGCCAACACTGCCATTTTCGTGGGTTCAATTTGCTCGTACGCCTCTGACCTTGGATCGTCTCTCCACCGGCGAATTTACATATTTATTGGGACTTGGGCCAAAACTAACCTTGTCTAACTTAACTTGATGATTACCATAAAATTCATAATAAAAATACCCTTACATCCCATTATTCCGATACAGACAATTTTGTACTGTTACAACTGTTGCAAACTGAAAGCGAACAATTTTGGAAAACATTATTATATACATTTTGTTAGTCGATAAGAAGTAAATATATTTTGTAATGCATTGTATTTTTAAGTGGAGGCATATTTCCTATCTTTCCTAGCAACTCCAAGTACCCATTACCTGAGAAACATAAAATATATATATTGTGAATTTTTTTTTGTTATTATGACGGACTATTTGTTACGGCGGATGAACTCATCCAATTGTAAATCCTCGACTAATGAAACAGTAATTTGACCAATGTTTCAAAGAAATTACGAATAAAAGATATAATTTGTCAATCGTACCAGTCCTATTTTATTCCAATAAAGTAATTATAAAGACTATTAATTACAGGAACCAGAAGAGAAAATTTGAAGTGGGCGCAAGGACATCCAGACACGAAAGTAGATCCAGTGGGCTGCTTACACGATCTATTTGACCATTACTGAACAAATATTATTCACGCGCCGTTTTCAAACGGACGGTGACACACTAAATTCTCGTTCCTATAAAATCGTTGCTAATCATCGAATACTGAAAAACAACACTGTAAACGATAACAAAACAACTAATATAAATAATAGTCGCAACACCAGGACATTTACGAACCAATTAACGAGTACAACCAAGTTTTGAAGGGTAACTTATTTCGTTATCCGCAGTTCTTAAAACACACCCGTAACATTACAAATTATACGTTATAGATTGACGCATCCAACGTGGGCTTTAAGACTCACAGATAAACCGTCACATATAATACAAAACCACAACGTTATAGATTGGCGCACCAACGTTTCGGGCTGAAACAAGAAGAAAGAATAATAAATTCGTATTTTAATAACTGTATTACAGGTCACTCATTTTCAGCCGGCAGTTGTTAGAAGATAAGGAAAATGCACAGAAGAGCTACGTCGATGAAACGCGCGGTGGTGGCCAAAGAAGAGATCAACGTGGAAGAGAAGGAGGTAACTTCAGTGGAAGAAATAGAAATGACGTTAAAAGAAGAAGCCAGTGGAGGACCAGATTGGAATAATTTCATGGAACAAATGATGAACAGTATGACGGAAAAATTTGACAAGATGGACGAGAAATTAGACAAAAATAAAGAAGAAATCAGCGAAGATTTAATGAAACAAATGGACAAAAATAAGGAAGAAAATAGCGAAAATTTTAAACGCTTGGAGGAAAATAATAAACAGACCAACGAAAATTTTAAACGCTTGGAAGAAAATAATAGGCAATTGAAGGAGTAGTTGAAGCAAATCAACGAGAACAACTTCAGACAAATCAATGAACGGATTGAACATACTAACAAGGAAGTGAGGGACACTATCAACAGACAGAATGAAGAACTAGGACAAACAGTCAACAAGAAAGTCGAGGAAGTCAGTAAAACCATTAACCAAAAGATAGACAAAAACGACGGTGAAAGAAGACAGGAGATGGCTGAGACAAATAGAAGGCTGGAAGGAATCGATGCAGTTGTTACACTGAATAGGGCCGAACTAGAGGTCAAGATAGACCAGGTAGGAGACGAAAACCGAACTCAAGTAGAACAATTACAGACAGACTTCGGAAATCAATACCGAAATATAAGTGCAGTCGTCAACGAACTCCAGGTACAGGGACAGCGCAACCATGAAAGGATCGAAAACCTTCAACGATCAGTTGACAACCGACCAGCGACAATAGCATATACCCAACCCATGGAAAATCGGGAGACTATCAATTTTAAGTCTTTTAGAGGGAACCCGATGGAATTTTTGCAACGAGTCAGCGAACAATTGACAAGAACCGGAGAGAACAGGTGGCCAATAGTCCGGAGCTACCTGGACGAGCATTTTAAAGAAACAAATGATAACTGGTGGATAGCCACCAGGCACGATTTGCGAAGCTACGAAGAGTTTAAGGAGGCATTTAAAAGGAGATACTGGTCAGATGCCACGCAGAACATGGTAAGGGAAAGCATCAGGTATGGAAGGTATGATCCTAACCGGGGTAACACACCGACCACATATTTCCTTGGAAAAGTGTGTGTGGCAAAACACCTTGAGCCAAATATCCCGGAAAAAATATTTGTCACCAGATTGGCATACCATTACGATAGCAGGATATCTACAGCACGTTCGGGAGGACAAATAAAGACAATACAGGCAATGACAACATTATTAGAAGAGCGTGAACGCGAGGAGTACTTGAGAAGAAGCCGTCAGAGGAACGACCAATACAGGAGCAGGAACATTCCGGATTACGAGAACAGAAACAATAATAATAATGGTAGTAATCGTAATAATAACGGAATGTACAACCAAACAAACTATAACAACAGGCCAAGTAATAATAACACCCATAATAATAACCATGGGGCATACCAACGGCCAAACTACAATAACGGTCCAAGGAACAATGGGAATAACTATGGCAACAGGCAAAACATCCCGAATAACCAGTATAATCGGCCATATATTACAAATCAACCGAACCAGTACAACAACAACCGGAATTTTAACCATAATAATAATAACAACCGCAACCCGAATGATCAAAATCAAAACTATCGAAGGGTCAATCATATATGGGCGGATAACAGTGGCAACGGTAGATCATACTATCGTGGGCGTCGAAGCTTTAGTCGGGATGACGACTGGAACCAAGGTAACCACGACAATAATCGAACTAACAGAGGCAGGAGTCGAAGTCAGGAGGACTACCGACGAGTGAATTATGAGGAGGATCACTGACGGCCTCAACCCAGACCGACAAGTGACGAAAATGTTCAAGCGAACCAAAACGGCAGAGGAGATGAAGGATCCGAGCTGCCTTTAACCCCTACACGGCAGTGAAATCACCATCGGGGCCCTCACTGAACCACACTATTGGGTTTAACAGCATCAACGGTCACGTTAAAAATAATAAAAAGCATATTACAATAATTCATAATAACTACCTAAAAAATTTAAGAAAGAATTGTTGGAAGAAGAAGAAGAAGGGAATCTGAATAAAATTAATAATGAAATTATATACATAACTGCAGGAATCAACAGTGTACAAACAACAATTATGATCGACACTGGAGCTAACGTGTCATTGATCGACGTAGTAGAATTAAACAAAATAATTGAAGAAGGGAAGCAAAACGTACTTACTCTACCGATCAACAACATTGTGTTAATTGGGGCGACGGGACGCCAGAATAGAACAGTCCGAAAACAAGTAAGTCTAGAACTGACCAGCAATAATGAAACAGTTACAATGAATTTCTTAGTAGCCAGTGGCTTGCCATTTAAAATGCTAATCGGGTGTGACATGTTGAAAAAGTATTCCGCTACCCATTGACATGAATAAATCAAAATTATTCCTAAAAATGGAACACAGAGAATGGACGGCTAATTTAGTGGACAGTGATAGAACAACATCAACCCGAATAACGTATCATATACAGGGAAGCGTAGAACAGCTAGGGCAGTTACAAGACAATGAAATCCTTTACGAGTTGGACAATGAACAATTATGGCGTGACAAGATTAACGAAATTCGTACTTTCAAATGTGATATATCTGATGTGCAAAAGGAAAAACTGATTAATGTGTACAACAGGTATCGCCATGTGTTTTCGGATACGCCTGGCAAGGTGAGAAACTACCAGTGCAAAATAGAGTTTCGTGAACCAGTGAACTTTAATAGAAAGTCATACCCGATTGCCTACTCACAAAAGGAAGCTGTGAGGGCGGAGATCAATCAGTTGATAAGCGAGGATATCATAGAACCAAGTTGCTCCCCTTATACAAGCCCTATCCTCGCCGTTCCGAAGAAAGGTGGCAAAGTAAGAATCTGTTTGGACGCGAGGGAAATCAACAAGGTAATAGTGAACGATCGAACATCCCCAGGGGCGATCGAGGAAATGATAAAAAAGTTCTATGGGATTAAGTATATCAGCACGTGGGACACTGTCTGTGGGTATTGGCAGGTTGAACTCCACCCAGAAAGCCGCAGATACATGGCGTTTATATTCGAAGGCTGTAATTATCAGTTTAAACGATTACCGTTTGGACTGGTAAATTCAGTGGCCGTGTTTGTGAAAATAATGGACCAAATCCTTGGACAGGACACTTTGCCATATACAGCCGTCTATGTAGACGACATTTTAATCACTTCTACCGATTGGGATGACCATTGTCAACGAGTAGAGCAGATACTGGAAAGGCTGTCAGAAAACCACATTACACTGAAGTTGGGGAAATCAAAATTGATAGCAAGGGAGGTACAGTTTCTAGGGTTTAATTTGTCAGAGAAAGAGATCACTCCATCCGAAGAGAAAGTCGAATCCATCCAGAAATTCCCAACACCAAGGAATCGAAAGCAACTTCAATCATTCCTCGGATTGTGTAATTACTACCGAAAATTCCAAGGTAATTATTCGGAATTAACAGCAAAATTCGCAAGACAGTTATCGTCAAAAGACAAGTGGACGTGGGGAGAAGAACAAGATGCCACGCTTAAACTAATCAAAGATAAGTTTCTGGAATCAGTGATTTTACACCATCCAAATTTCAACAAACAATTTTTTATGAACTGCGATGCCAGTGATGTAAGTTTGGGAACCGTTCTCTATCAGGAAGACGATGAAGGAAGCCACCAGGTAATCAGTTTTGCCAGTCGAGTTCTGAATAGCTGTGAAAAGAACTATAATGTCACAGAGAAAGAGCTTCTAAGCGTTGTATTCGGCTGTAGCAAATTCAGAACGTACATATTAGGATATAGGACTACCATCAGAACTGATCACAAGTCAATATCATTCCTGAAAAATTGCAAGTTGAATCATGGAAGGTTAACCAGATGGAGCTTGATACTCCAGGAATACAACCTAAATTGGGAGTATATTCCTGGGAAGAAGAACATTGCTGCAGACACGTTATCAAGAATTAATATCAGGGATCAAACGTTCGAGGGCAAAAAAGAAACTATAATTAAACTGTACAACATCATTAGCAGTAGATCAGACCTGGCTGACATCATAAAAGAACTAGAACAACGACAGAAGCAGGACACCAAATTGAGTAAAATCCTTGACAGACTTGTCAAACAAGATGACCGCATAACACCATTTTACTGCACACACCAGCAAATCTTATTTATCAGGACCCAATACGAATTTAATAAATGGAAAATTGTGATACCATGTAATATGGAGAAAGACCTCATCATTGATTACCACATGGGAGCATTAAAAGTTGTAAAGGCGCTCCAGGAGCATATATATATCAAAGACGCCAATAGAAAAGTACGGAACCAAATTAAACACTGTCACATATGCCAACTCGTAAAGATAAATAATGACAAGAAAGAAGGTACCATGATGCCCATAACATCAGCAAGCAGATTAGAGAAGGTATTCGTGGATATTTGCGGCCCATTCCCGCGAAGTGGCAGGAGGCACCAATATAAATATTTTGTAATATTGTTCGACCATTATACTAGGTACACAAAACTACCCAATCAACCGGGCAACAACGCAAAAGATTTTGACCATTATTCTCCAGCACTATATAAATGAGGTAGGAACACCTAAGTCCATTATTACCGACCATGGGACGCAGTTTAAGGGTAACAGATGGAAAGAGACACTACGGGAGAATGGAATCAAAACATACAAAACATCTGTATACCACCCGAGCAGTAACCCGGCTGAACGAGTTTTAAGGGAAGTAGGAAGGATCCTAAGAACGTATTGTTTCGACCAACAGAGAAGGTGGGCGGAGTATTTATCAGCTGCGGAAGATTTCTTGAATTTATCATACCATCAATTTATTGAAACTACTCCGTATACTGCAATGTTTCAGAGACCACTACCCAGGGAGATCACAGAACTAATTCAGTTCCCTAACGAAAGTTAATATCAATTTGACAATGTAAAATTCTATGAAAAAATATTAGAACGGACTGAGAAGACGAGAAGAAAATATCAGCAACTACAACCGAAGCCAGAATGTTACCTAGTGGGAGACAAAATACTGCTGAAAAACCGGGAATTGCCCAGCACAATGGAAGGCATTGCAAAGAAACTGTTGTTATTGTACACTGTAAACAGAGTTAACGGAAACAATACTTATGAGATTGTAGATCCCCATACTTTAAAGAAGAAAGGCACATATAATCAGTCATCTATGAAACGATACTACTAAATCAGTGATAACAAGATTATTACGTTAATATTAACTAGTACAGAATAAAAAAAAAATAAATAAATAAAATAAAATAAAAATCTTATACATATAACTAAAAAGGAAGATATATACCACCCATCACTAAAATGAAAGAACAGAGAGCTAAAATCATATCAAAGAAGAAAGTGAATAGTAAACATGATTAATGTTCAAATAACTGAAATGAAACCAGCAAAGTAATCCCAGAATGATTTTTTAGTCATAATTAAGACTATTTTTTAGAGATTTTAATTGAAATGAGTTGACTGTAGATAATTCCAGCAACCATTATCATGAGCAGACGATACGTTCCTCTGAACTCATAAGGTGAAGCTTTGGACAGCGGTGAATTAGAGCAAAAAGTGCCTACCCGAACTGTACTGACTCACATAAGTAGGTAAATTTTATTATTCAAGGGATGAAACAAAGAAGGAAGAAATTTGTGTAAACAGAAGGAAAAATACAATATATGTGAATCTATATAAGGAATAAAATAAAAAGAGCTCGAATAAATAAACTGAAAAAAAATTAATGATTATTTCTTCAGTATCTGAAAGACATCTTCCGAAATAATCAGTTTTAGTGACAGGGCAATATGTGATGGTACATCTCATCACATATGTATAAGATATATTATAACGATAAGATATAAATAACAAGTACTAGCACAAGCCATGAAAGGGAAAAAACGTATTAAAAAGTATGTAATTAACATTGAATTAATATTAACATATTAATATTATGTAAGAAACAGTAGTTATAAAAGGAAATTCAGAAAAGAACAAACAAAGAAAAATTTCTAATAACGTGACAAAACCCAATAGTTATGGTAGGTGAGGGGCATGAACAGATCCTATATGAACAATATAACATGAACTACAAATGGACTGATAATAATAGAAAAATGAAACGGGCGACGATGATTATCACAAGAAAAAATCAACATTGAATAGAAGAAATGGGAAGAGGCAAAGAACCCGAATTAGAACTGAGAAACAGAAGTTTGTACCAAAAAACATGACAAGTTGACCCAATCTAATGAGTAAACTAGTCCTATTCTTTTAATAAACAATACAATTGATAGGAGTACCCAATAAAGATAATATAAAATTAAGAATGCAATGCAGTAGAGTAAATAATAACAAAATATGTAAAAATTTAAGAAACCAGTGTAGATCTATGAATTCAAACAAGTGAAGATAGTGAGAGCCCAAAATAATTAAATGATGATCCAAAGATCATAATATGAACCAGTGGGGAAGTGAAAGCCAGTGGGGGTTATCATTGAAATGATAAAGGTCTTATGAACCACATATATGGAAATAAGAACCAAAATATAGTGACAAAGTATTTTTGTATTAAGTGTTTTGATAAAATCCAATGTTCTATGTCATATATAATTATTTATTCATAAGGATTGAACACCTATTCATTTTTAAATAATGCACAGTTATTGGCTTATGTTATAATTTAAATAATAAGATATAGTGACATACAAAAGAGTTAGGGTAATAAACACCCGTGTTCAGTTATATTAGAAATAGTTAATATGGGAACCTGTGTGCACCATTAATTTATATGTTATGAAAGTTTTGTTGAGAAAATGTTAGTTATCTAGTGAACAGAATGTTCATAAACTGTTCAAAATGTTAATCAGGTGATTGGGAAAGATCTAATATTATAAAAAAGGATATTGTACAGAAATAACTGACTGTTAGACATATAGGCCCAAGGAATTGAGCCAGACCCAACCAACATTGAAATAGTTAGATAAACACTACTAAATTAAATAAAACTAAAAACAAAAGCTTGGTTTTGATGAAATATGAAGATGTAAATGGAGGGAGATATATAAATCCATTGCTATCATAATATAGATAATGAACATAATTGTAAAGTGTTTAGTAAGCCACTAAGCTGACATGGCTTCAGTATTATTGTTATTGTCAGAAAAATAGGTGTAGGTATTTAAATTAATGATATTGTATGTAAAGCAGAAATACTCAGAATTATATTTAGCAGTAAGAATAACAATATTAGAAGATATTAGATCTGTAAGACATACAACAAAAATGTCAAACAAGATTAGGTCAATGCCTCAAAACACAAAAGTATAAACCTGCCAAAACAATAGATAAGAGGCCAAAATGGGGTGAGATTAGCATCAAAACAATTTAATTTTAATGAACAATAAAATGGTACTAATTAAAGATGAATTTAAATCAAAATAAATGAAACGTAATCTGAGGTGACAAAATTAAAAACGCCAGTTTTCAAAAATAACTTAGTCACGTGACGTTCAAGGCGGTCAAGGCCGTAGACCAATCAAAAACACCAAAAAGCTAGGTCACCAACGAGATTTAAATATTTTTAGAGAGACAGTTGATTGTTAGATATAAAACTGAAAACTTCAACAGCATATTGCTGGCAGTAAAAAATTAATATTAAAAGAGTGAAAACTTACTCCAGGAGAGGCGTTTCCGATAAAAGTAATACCGAAAGGATCGATAACACATGACACGACATCAGAACCAAGAAAAACCAACACACTAACGAGAATCTAAGAAAATAGATACCGAACTCAAAAGCGTCCATTCCGTATATACGAAGGCAACGGTGAGAAATTTTGGTTAATTCCAGCAGAATACTACATAACATCACAACACAATTTCCACTAAAAAACATAGCTGTTCCAGATAAAGGAGGCTATATACAAACTATTACTATAAACTACTATAACTAAGACTTTATTTAAAACACTTTAATTGGAATTTAAAAAACATATTTTTCTGAGGTCAGAACTCGATAGTCCGCCATGTTGTGTTACTGAAAGCACTGTTGCAAACTGAAAGCGAACAATTTTGGAAAACATTATTATATACATTTTGTTAGTCGATAAGAAGTAAATATATTTTGTAATGCATTGTATTTTTAAGTGGAGGCATATTTCCTATCTTTCCTAGCAACTCCAAGTACCCATTACCTGAGAAACATAAAATATATATATTGTGAATTTTTTTTTGTTATTATGACGGACTATTTGTTACGGCGGATGAACTCATCCAATTGTAAATCCTCGACTAATGAAACAGTAATTTGACCAATGTTTCAAAGAAATTACGAATAAAAGATATAATTTGTCAATCGTACCAGTCCTATTTTATTCCAATAAAGTAATTATAAAGACTATTAATTACAGGAACCAGAAGAGAAAATTTGAAGTGGGCGCAAGGACATCCAGACACGAAAGTAGATCCAGTGGGCTGCTTACACGATCTATTTGACCATTACTGAACAAATATTATTCACGCGCCGATTTCAAATGGACGGTGACACACTAAATTCTCGTTCCTATAAAATCGTTGCTAATCATCGAATACTGAAAAACAACACTGTAAACGATAACAAAACAACTAATATAAATAATAGTCGCAACACCAGGACATTTACGAACCGATTAACAAGTACAACCAAGTTTTGAAGGGTAACTTATTTCGTTATCCGCAGTTCTTAAAACACACCCGTAACATTACAAATTATACGTTATAGATTGACGCATCCAACGTGGGCTTTAAGACTCACAGATAAACCGTCACATATAATACAAAACCACAACGTTATAATATTAATTGTTCAAGTTCCCTTAGTTGGAGGGTACAAGTCTATTTTCTATCTCCCCTCGCTACGAGTTAATAACAATGCATAAGTGTAGCTGCTCCTTTCATTGTTCTCTTCATCCGGTTCTACTGACCTATTTATTTTCTTACGTATAAAACCTTCTACATGAACTTGCATTCTCACACTGATAAACATTTTGCATCTTAACATATTATGCCATTCTTCAATCTGAACTTTTACATTATCTTAATTTTACATTCCTACCTTCGTTCCTATTTCTTACAAGAACATTCTTTATCTTACTTAACCTTTCTTAAATAACTTATCTACTACATTAACTTTCATGACCTTTTATTACATTTCTTTAACAATACCTTTCTGATCGCTAATAATTTCCTTCATTCTTACCTTGAAATACACTTCCGTAACAGAATACTCTTTTAGCTTGTAGTGTGTCACATGATCGGTTACAGAGGAACTTTCTTAGAAAACAAAGAAATTTTTTCTATAAGTCCTTAATTCTAAGTAGTCTCTGCCCTTTGACTTTTCACTCTCGCTTTCTTGTGTGTCCTTGTATCTCCATTAGGTTTGAAGTTATCGCTTGATCAGCTGTTCTGACAATTATAGCAATTATTGCTCATCTTAATCATTCCTTCATATTTATAACATATCAATAATAACCTTCCTTACCATTTCTTCATATTAATAACAACATCAATAATACATTCCTTACAATTTCTTACATATTTCTTTACACATTTCATTCCTTGCCATGTATAATACATTTCCTAACTTTCTTTGATTATACTTTTATTTAGTATAAGATTCTTTATTATTTAATTCCTTATTTCTTTCCACTAATATTTCTTTTTTTTTATTTGCAATCATAACCTTAATAAATAACATTTCTTAATTATACTCTCTTATCTTTTTACACATATTATTTCTTATTATTAATAATTAATAGTTATATTATTTTCTTTTAAAAATAATTATTTATTTTCGGGTATTGAGTTCTGAGTTCAGTGTCGTTAGATCTGACACCCCTCTTATTATAACAATTGTTTGTTGTACACAGGAAATTCATTGTACTCACCCTTGTGCAAACAACGTCCGCATTCCATTGTATTACTGCGACATCCGTATTTATCGTAGACATCACCTGTTCATAGGGTAACATTTTCGTTTTGCCTGTCGGCCACACAAAATCTCCTCTCTTTCGTCTCTCTTTACAAACGTTTCTCTCTCTCTCTCTCTCTCTCTCTCTCTCTCTCTCTCTCTCTCTCTCTCTCTCTCTCTCCCTCTCTCTCTCTCTGTTTGAAGCCTATAAACAGCTGTCGACGGTTTTTTCGTTCGTCTTTTATGATAACCTCTGTAGTTTTCATACTTACAGTTATAATTATCAATACTATAATTACCGTTCGCTTGATATTTATCGTGCGTATATCTAATATCGTACTTACCACAATTTTGTGTAGTGTTTCGTATAGATAATTTACTACGTTTATTGTTAGGCCTACAGTGATATTTATCTCTGTAAGTGTGGTGCCTTAAGTGTTTCACATGTATTATCTTATGTGACCTACTAGTGTGTGTGTGTCTCACAATTGGGATATCGCTATTAATAAGGTACGTTTTATTAACCTTTATTTGCTTCTCCTCCTTAATGTTAACTACATTTTTATAATTATCGTTAGTAATTACGAACGTATTTTCTCGCTTATTTTTAATTCTTATGGTTTGTTTATCTTCTGCTGCCACAATGTGCATATTAGAATCGTCAATTCTTTCTACTAATTCCTCTTTTGCTTTCCTTTCTTCTCTTAATTTTTCGGTCTGTTTTGTAAAAAATTCTGTTAACTCTTCTATTTGCGTTATAATATTATTTTCTTTTACTTTTCCTGTTTGTTTGTTCTCTACTTCACCAAATACGGCTTGCATCATAGCTTGAAGTGCCTCTCCCATCCTTAAACTTCCCGATATTGCCATGGTGAATTATTATTAAAAAATATTTATTTATAATATTTAAGAATATTATTTTTGTGGAACCGATTTATTACTTTTTTTATTTATTGTTTCGTTATTATTATTTCTGTATTAATATCTACTGATATTATAATTACACCTTTACAATGATATTATTTCGTTGAGCGCCAGTTGTGTTTTAGTACACAGCAATTAACATAACATACAGTTACTGTTTAGTATAAATACTTATTATTACAGATAATATATTTTTCATTTACACACCTTTATTTGTTTAGAGCAACCATCTAACTAAAAGAAAAATTTAGTAGTCAAATGGTGGGGATCATGCCACACGTTCATGGGCGACAAAATATTTATAACAGATTTTATAACACAAATAATTTGAATTCGTGGAGCCCCACGATCTTGGAGCGCCAAAATATGCAACACTTTTTTTGATAATTCAAATAAAATTGTAATTTGTGTTTGAATAGCCCCACTTTGGAAGCGACAAAATGTAACAATGCAATTTTTATTTGAATGGACCCCACGTTCTTTGGGACGCCAAAATGTAACACATTAACCCTTCTGTGCAATTTAATTTGTACATATTTAACTCATACACTCTCTATACCGTTACTAACAACGTGTATGAATAATTGGGGTGTAGGTGTAATTATAATAAGAGTAACTTTTTTACGAATTGTAATATGCTTCATTTATTATTTGAAACAAACAAACAAAAATATTATAATATTATGAAAATCATGCTTAATACGCCATGTGATCTTCATTATCGATGGTTTCAAAGTGTCTTTACTATTCGTGTCAACATTACAAACATATCTTAAATTCTAAATATTATATTATTTATTGTATATAGACTTCTCGTCAATATGTTAATGTTTCTTGCTTGCTCAGTCTAAATGTGTGCTTATTTAAAAATTATTACTGCATTCTTATTCTATCTTTCTTAATACCTTTGTATGGCTTTAAAAAAAATCATTTTAGTACATTTAATTTATTACTATAAATGACTCTATGTTATGTGCTTTTATCAAGAAAAGTTAAATAATTCAATTACTGATTTCAATGACTCTACGTTATGTTCATTACGAAAAATAATTAAATAACCTTTTTTTTTGATTACATATTAATTACATTGAATTTTATTTATCTCTACATACTTATTATTATGTTTACAAAAATTGTTTTGACTTTTAGAGTCTCTCAATGTCTTTCTCTTTGAAAATTATGTATTGGTTTTTCGTCACCTTAATTTCTGTAGAGTTGTCCCATGTCCTCCAGTGATTCCTTCAATGTTCTCCTCCTGGATGTCCTCTTGTCCTCACTGCTCATCCTCTCGTCTCTCGTCCTCCACGGTACATTGACTGCTGTAGACTATGATGACAGGTTACTCTGGATCTGTAGCCGTTATTATAGAAACGTCTCCAGTCCTCTGCATCTCCTTCCTCTGTTAGTCATGCTCTCGTACTCTGTCAGGAGTTGATGTTCTTAGCTGTCGACTGCTTGTTGACGTCCGACGATTTCTTCGTTACGGTATTTTTTTATTATTGTTTTTATTACTTCAAATAAAAAAAAAACATTACCGTGATACTTTATAAGTTCAGTTACAACATCGTACTGATGTTAGATTTTTAAATCTAACTTCGTCCAAAATAGTTTAAAAAATTCGCGTTACGGACCGGCATAGCGTACCGCCGCGACTATGGTTTGTTAAGAGAGAGCGATTAGCTCTCCTGGGCTTCTATTTATATCCACACAGAAAACTGCACCTGTCGATTCAGGAATCAGCCTGTCGACATTTGAAACATGGTGTGACAGCCCCCACTTTCATCTCATTTCACATAATTGCACTTTTTTGCCAATCGCACTGTTTAACGCGGATTTCATGTTGCTCAAATAGTGTCTCATTTAATGACTTACGAGGTGTGCAATTATCATGATGCTCACACTACTAGTATAATATGATGCATTAAAAATCGCACTGTACTCGCATTGATTGTCCGAATTACGTACAATTCGCACTGCACTCGTGTCCGATTTTTACGTATTTTTAGAAGTTTTTACCTTCTCACTAACATTTATGGTTTTCTTAAAATTAATGATTTTCTTAATTTGTTGTTTACTTGAGGGGTGAGATTGCAACTTTCAGGATCAGACAGGCTTCACGCACACACATTATTTACTTGTATACACACATGCAGTGGTAATCGCGTGATGTTTGCCTGATGGTTCCTGCTTGAAAACCAGCTTCCAATCTCACACCTGCTCGTCTATTATATATTATTGAAATTAACTAAAATATTTGCAATATATTATGTATGCGCATTACAGCCTTTGCTTGTATTGTCGCAATATATATATTGCAACCTTACCATATCTCTTATGTAACCAACCAAGCTGTAAAATTTGAGCTTAATTGAATTATGTTCAAACACTTTGTCACATATAAAGATAAATTTTCTAGAGAAGAGAGAGAATCATGAAATGAAATAATTATGATTAATTAGGAAGAGAATGAAATTATGTTTTACTTGAAAAATTAAAAATAAAATATATCCTACTCATAAGTGTGCACAAGCGTGTAATTTCTCATCATTTTTATGTTGATCAACATACAGTAACAATTGTGTTTTATTTAAACGAATTAAAAATATTTAGAAATGTACGCCCGTTAAAATTACGGCTTGCCGGGCTGTAAGTCGTTGAAAGTTGTTGTTAGCAAACGTTTCTGCTGTACCTTCAACGGCCATCTTCAGTGCAGAAGGCTGCAACACACTGACCGAGGTTTCGTAGTCAGTGACCAAAGTTAAGACTAGAGGCCCTACGAAGGACACCCATACTTATAAACGTATGTGGAACCAGTAACAATTTGCCTTCTTCTGATTGATTGGTGGCAATATGCACAAAATTATTTGATTCTGTTTGAATTTGCAGGAGTTATCGTTCACTACAGAAAGAAATTCTCAATGCAGACACTTTTTGGAAAATGGCTTTTCTTCATGTTTTGATGGTAGTACAATAAGAATAAGCCCTTGCCTCGAACACGATTTTTTTCATGATCACCATACTTTCATTTCCGTACAGAATATGGAAGTAAAAATTAGTCTTGCTGAGGTAATTTCTTCTGTGCCCGGAGCTGTTCATTTAAATTGCTTCTCTTCGAATATTTAAATGTCTTGTTTTATCTTTTATCTTCTGTTTTTACAAAAGTAGCGTGCTCACAGTGTCTAATCCTGAAGTAGGCCTACTTCTGCTTGCTCAAAAATTTAAGTGTAGGCTATATTACATGTTCAGCTATCTTACAATAATTTTTGTATGTTTGTATATCGGACTCTTTTTAAATATATTGTAACATCACAAAATGTTACATAACCAAAACACACCAGAAGGGTAAAATATGACACTAAAGTTAGAAAGTGAATAATTGTAATGAATGTAACAAAGAAGAGAAGGGACCAGCATAGAAGAAAGAAGAGGAAGGATCCCAAGAAGCAGCGATGAATACACTGCGTGACACTACAACTTAAACACAATGACTGACTATGACTAATGGACATGTAAAGTTCACAATAAGCTGTCAAGTGAGCCAGTTCATGACATTAATGTGTAGAGTCATGTAAATAGAAACTAAATAACCAATGACTTTAATAAAGTAATAACAATAACAGCATTCTGGCTGAAAATAGAAGAACAATGATATATAAATAACAAAGACTACTACTATACTAGCTGTAGCCACGAGGCTATAAAGACTAGCTTTACCAACAAAAATGTAACAATATAGAATAAGCATAATTATAAACGGAAGCCTTATGTGTATAAGCAACTTCCTAATTAAATAAGATGTGATTAGAAATAATAATAAACAGGGAATAAACCTGGTACTATAACTGTATCTAGACCCTGCATAAACGAGTTTATGTCAGTAAATTAATAGGGAAACAGGACCCCTAATTAACATTAAATTTACAGAATAGTAAATATAACGAATAAGGTGTGAAATACCACCACTCAATTAATATTGTATGCCTTTAAAATGAGTAGGCCATGTAAAAATGTATTTAGAGAATAAGGGATTTTCAGAATAATGTATTATCATAATTAGACTAAGATTTTATATTGTTCAGCTATAAACAGCGTTTAATTGTAATAATGTATTGTATTTTTATTCATGTGATAACGTTCAACAGAGAACACAGATATAAATAATCAAATGTAAAAGATAGGAAAATAGTCGCATTTTGCATTATTAGCAGACGACAGTAAGAAACCATGTTTCAGAACGATATTTTTATGTATTGTCAGTGAAAGCTAGGTTCAAACCGGCATTAAGCCACATCAAAATAAAGAGCAGAACCTAAGCTTTAATTTGATGATAATACCTTAAAGAACGGAGTTGTAATAATTTAATAATGAGTGTTAGCATCATTTTTTAACCAGATTTAAGAAATTGTATGTGAATAAAAACAATAACGACAATTGGGTACGAGAGACTACCGGTGGTGTCTGACAAAAACATTACGTCACTATAACGGAATTTTGTACCAATCACAAAAGAGTTTACTTAACGAGATTTGTTCTTAACGGCGATCAAGAAGCTGAGTGTATAATCAGTGGGACGCTAAAAATTTCGCATTCGCTTCATTCTTCACGAGCTAACAAGTTGCGGCTCGGCATTGTCTTATATTTTAATAATCTACTACCGCACAATGGTAGTAAATACTTTAAATTTTATCAAAATAACTATTGGAAAGGCGATTCATCGTACAAGAGTGCATCGAAAGTTAATAGTGAATCTTTTTAAACAGTGCGTGTATTCGGAACGAGCAAATTTAACTTAACCTGTAAAGGCTACAACCCAGTATTAGTAAGAAGAGGGTTATTTCTCGTTTCCAAGTGCGATTAAAGTGCAGTGTATTAGCGATCAATATAATCCGATCGTTAAAGTGTTCAATTTTAATCTATACGATTAAAAATCAAGGTAGTACAGTGACCAATTTCATTGTTATATCCTATCCATTGATTTTAGCTATTAACATATTTGTACTGACGCAAAAACAATCAAACTATTCAGAGAGAACGCTGTATTCATTTATTTAGAGGATTTAATAATCCGACATAAGAATATATGTGTTAGAATTAGTTATTACAATATTAATTAGGATATAAGCAGACGAAATTCTCGTTAACCAAATATATAATTGCAAGTTTTAAAGAGGCCAAAAAATGAATTACTATCATAGTAGTATTTATTTAAAAGCAATTAATCTCGTTCTATTTTGTATTTTCAAGAACTTACCCTTGAGGTACCTAGTTAATTAAGATTAAAATTTTGTTAATAAACATAAGAGTTTTTTATATTGTTCTTAACTGAGCTAGACCAGTCAGTAGACGGATAACTTGAGATCCGCATTGTATTATTGTAAATGTATTATTCAGTCCAAGTTTAGAGGGTATAATAAACCCATAATGTTATACAGCATTAACTTTGGTTTTAGATAGGTAACCCTCAGTATTGCATACACTGAGGTGCATTTGAAACAGAAATCTTTCAGTACACCATTTGAATTATTTTAAATGCAACAAGCATTTAAACAACAGTAAAAGTAAAACATGCAATTAGAAAATTAGAAGTTTTTTTTATGGGGCTTTTCTCGAAGAAAACCCATATGGCGCCCACATAACCTTCAAGGTGCTATAAAACCTTGCTTATAAAGTTTAGACTGGTCAAAAAGGAAACTTGACAGTTTATTCAGTGGCGGTGAACGTCTGAACATCAAGTACGACAACCAGGTACGTGAAAAGTGCTCTTTATATTAATTTATTTGTCCAGACAATACTTGACGTATACTTACGCTGACGACATCTTTCTATAGAAGAGGAGTTCGACTTCAAGTTCGACGCTACCGTTACATTCATTAACAGATCGGCAAATTATTATTTTATCCATAATAAATTATCACACGACAATTAAATCATATTTATCAATTATAAAAATAATTACTGCATGTAATACGAGAGACTCCATTAAACAGCAACTCGAACAAATCGATAATTAAACAACAATCAAATAATTAAATTAAATTATAAATTATATAGAGGGGGAATCTCGTTATATTACAGAGTGGCTTCCATCGCAGGGCTTAAGTAAAGACGGACGACACCGTGTTATTACAATATTTGTCTCATTATGATTAATTAGTATGCCTCCTGAGCTGCAGAACTCGCTCACTATTTTGAACAAAGGACATTTATTATTACATAAATTTTGTTATTAGACAATTTTCCAATTAAAGAAAAAATTACAAACATCCCGATTACTCTATATTTCTTTAGTAACATAACAACTCTAGAGCACAGAGTCATACAATAAATGCTAACACTTAGGAACATTCTGATTTAGGTTACAATTCCTTTTAATCTGACACCCATTTGGATTTTCACTTTAAAAAGAAATTGTGATCTCTATTGGTTCCTAGAGTCCAAATATTTTTTGAAAATTTAAAACTTAACATTACATTCAGATTTTAGTCACAATTGCTTCAACTTAATATGTTACATGAACTTTTGTGATTTTATCAAAAATGTTGCCAACGTTTTTGTCTCTGATGTCCAAAAACTTTGAAAATTTCAAAAATGAATACTATATTCAGATTGTGGTTTAAATTCCCTTTAATTTGATACCTCACATGGGATTTGCGATATTTTCACTATTTTGACTCCCTGTCCTATTTTTGGGGTGATCAATCTAAAAAACAACAGGGTTCTGTAGGGTAAAAGTGTGGACATGTGTGCCAAGTTTTACAAAAATCGGTTGATTCATTTCAAAAGTTATCGTAAAACATATCACAAATAATTAGATAGACAAATGCAAAACGGTCGAGTTAAACCCTGCGAACTCACTTCCTCGTTCAACAAGAGGCATATATTATAGGGTGACTTTCAGGTGTAATTTTTAATTATCTGTGCCAATCAAAAAGACCAAGTAAAAACTAGTGACCGCTACTAGTATTTGTAGATAAGCATTCTGAGTACGGGTGCTCTGAGCATGGAGCCAGGAAAATGTCCTTTACTATGAAGACATGACAGGTACAGAATTTTTCGTTTGTATCTGTAATGTATATGACAAGAAGTAGAGCTAGATATGGTGACAAAACATCAAATAAGTGAATGCTTGGGTTCTGAAGAAATGATGTATCAGCTAAAATGGTACCCCCATGTTAGGTGGATGAAGACTATCCCCAACCTTCGTGAGGAAGGACTGTACTTTTGGATAAAATGTTTGTGGGTCGAGTGAAGAGCTGGCCAAAGGAGCTGTGATCTGATTCCTGTAATGGATTTGGACTCTGGCTGCACGTTATTGGCCGAGGGTGAAAATGATGTGTGTAGTATTATCAAAGTCTTTCCTGTCAGTACCATAGTAGGCAGTTTTTTTAATCAAGTCTGTCTTCCTTTCCATTTGTCTTCTGATTTCCTGAGCAACGATTCTGTTTATCCGTATAATTATAAAATTTATCAGAAAAACATTTGTTCCTTAATACGTTTATGACTTCTGTTTGTTTAACACCCATCATTCTGATCCATGTCATAACACTACATTCCACACAGGCTGGTAGATAACTAGCTATCATGGAGGTCAAAATATTTTCCAGGAGTGGCAAACAATTTTCCAGAAGAGAAAAATATTTATATATTTTTCATACATACTGTGACGGTAACACAGTACCGTCATAGTAACTATGTATAAATACATAGTTATTAGTGATAAATATCTTTTTTATGCTTGCACGGTGACTAGTTTAGCTATATCATTAATTTTAGTTAGATTTTGTATAACAAATGCGCATTTAGATTATAAATGCACAAACTGAAGCAAAACTTTTGTAAAACTCTTTGGACATTAAAAATAATTGTTTTATTAATAAGAAGATATTAAGCATCGTGGTATTGTAAATTTGTTTATGCCAGTTAAAAAGAAATACTTGAACTTTTATATGATATTTATAAGTTTAATTAAATTTTTGTCTTCACAAAAAAATTATGAAGTATCATGCATATTGTAAAGAAATGCAAAAATCATGCATATCCAAAGTGTTAATATAGTTCTTGGTAAGTCAAAAAGAGAATTGAAGAAGGTAATGAGCAAATCTATAATTAAAATGATCGCTCTAAATTAATGTCTTCAAGTGACAAGACTTATTGCACGATATTTGAGTTTTGAAGGATGGCTCACGCGTATAATAAAGATGGAGAAAATAAGTAGATTGACATTTTGAGCAGAAGTAGGGAATGTTGAGTGTAGTTTCACACAGGAAACTCAGAAAGTGAAGTGAAGGTCTAGTTAATAAAAGACCCATGTAATAAAATTGTGTTCAATAGACAAATACATTTACATAACAGTAAAGTCTTTGTTTAGAAAAGTGTGTGTTATGTGTACTAATAGGTCACACAGACATTTGTTTTGAAGCATTTTTTGTATACCAGACAACTAAAATACTTCAACATTTTCAGTAATTTTAAAAGTAACCAAAACGATACAAATGCCTTGTACAGAGTAAACAGTTTCAATAATTGAAAATATTTTTTCAGGATTTTGTAAATTCATTAAATTCATATCGGTCTCCTCAGCCAGTCAACAGGCCAAGCCCTCAGAATTCACCAGGTCTGACAGTTAAGGTAAACCATAAATATGCTGTAAAATTATAATTATGTAATTATAATTATAATTCAGTATTCAGTATCTATCAGTAGAGTTAAGCTTACCTTGACCTTAGTTCAACTCTGTTTTTGTACTGAGATATAATTGGAAATTTACATTTATGATTAAGGATGAAAACAGTGAAATATTACAAATACCTTATTCTGTTACAACAAAATTATTTACCAATATTTGTAAGAAGTTTTTTTATATGTAAATTTATTTTTACATCCATATTTGCTCATTTTTCTTGTATGTTTTATATTATTATTGATAATAATAATCCTTTTAGTACAATAATATATTTAATTATTTATTATTATTATTTATTTAATAAACAATTAACTTTAAAAAATTTTAATTTATTACTTTATATCTGATGATGATAGTTCAGTACTATTGAAACATTGTAGTAATATTCACATAATAATAAAATATATTTTTTGTAAAAAAAAGGATTATTATTAATAATAATATAAATTAGTTTTATATACTTTTTGGTTAAAAATTTAAAGAAAAGTATTTTATGTTGTAAATCATATGTATTATTAACAGACTGAGTATTTTTTTTGTTTTAGTACGGAAATGTTAGTCCACTAAGCAGTAGTCCACAGAGTCCATCTTCGCCATCTAGCACGGGTCCCAATCCATTTTCAGAGCACAATAGCTACTTCATCAGTCAAGCACAAGCTAATGCCTTGCAGCAGCACTTTGAGCAGTTCAGCATGGTCAGTAATGTTTCTATTGTTTTCTATGCTTATGATTTTGTAGTATTAAACATTAAAACATAAATTCATTGCAGCTTTATTTGAGGATGTTTATTGTAGATATTGTGCATTTATGGAGCAGTAAGTTAGTTTGTACAGTTGTGTTCATAGCTTGTATGTCTGTGCATAATACTAACTTGTAGTCTGTAATCATTATAACAAGAACTTTTTATATGATGTTAATGTACAGAACGTAATTTCTTCACTAACATGTGATTAAAAAAAAGAAAAACAAATAAAGAAACTGAAATAAAATTATTGTCTAAAAAAAGAATTTGAAAGTAAACAAAATATTCAAAAATAGAAACATGAAATTAGTGCAGGAATAGTTTTCAGTTAAATACTTCTTATTGATTGCTTCTCGGTTGTACTCAATAACTGAGGGAAATACTTCGTTGTTTTATTTGTATGGATAACAGTGAGCAGAGTTCCATGTTTCCCATATAT